>JAQGAK010000105.1:0-154341 GCA_034696945.1 Lipothrix lubbocki
TGACGAATTCGGTTGTTCATGGTTACCACTGACTATGTTGAATATAGGTTTTGATTTTTATTGAAAGTTAAAAAAAGGATCATCATGAAAGTTTAACTTTCAAAATTTTTTTACTTTTCTCTGTACCAATGAAATACCGAGGACGATCGTCGGGCGGCATTTCTCAATTTAGTATAGAGGATTATGCATCGGAGAGTAAACCACAACCACCGATCATCAACAACTACGTATGCCTTTTCTCTCACTCACTGTCTCTCCCTTTGTCTCTCCTCCTGTCGCCTTCATCTGTACAGTCTGCAAGAATTTCTGATAGATTAGTGCATCCCTCTGTTCATATATGTGTGTATTTGCGACTTTCTTCCTGCAGACACTACATTGAGTTCATAGCAGGAATGGCACAGATGAAGAATAATGCGTATATAAAAGTGTATTCCCTGGAACTTGGATGGATTTAATAGGGTTCAGTTCTTTGCATTATTGGGTATGTGGGGTTGGAGGGCGTGTATGTGAATGGATGCGTAACCCGTATTAATACAGTTTTCGCGCCTTTGTTTGTAATTATGTGTATGTTGTATATTACTTGTAGGTTTTACAGTGACGTACTACTAATGTTTAGCTATAATTATATGTCGTAGATAAACTTGTGTATTTTACACTTTATAACACTTGTTAAGTAGTTGGAATTCCTTGGGTACAGCATTGGGTATGCACTACTATATGTATACTATCATAGTATGTATGTACTATCTATATCTATGTGTATACGTGCATTTGTTTTCCCGGTATGTTTGATAGGAAGCAGGGATGAGAAAAGGTTACCTTCAGGGAAACAATAATACATTGTCGAAAATGGATTTGTGATGGATGAAGGGATAAATGGCAAGATAATATTTTCGCATCAAAAAGAAAAAAACAGTTGTGGGATTTTCCCCTGTCGTCTCTTCTTTTTTGCCTTCTTCTTGTTTTCTTCCCTTATACTCGTACAGATCCTGTGACCCGAGCCAGTAATCCTATGAGTGTGTATTGTGATGTAATTCTATGCGTAGTACATATATGAAATGATGATTCGACCATATTTCACCCTGTCTAGCTCTAGCGTAGATATGTATTTTCATATGTATCCGTCAATCGTATGTTCACGTTCTCTCCACACTTTAGTTTAGCTTTCTTTCACTCTTCTTCTTGACTCTCTAAGACTTTCTTATACTTATAGTAGTTCTGCAAACATATCAAATTTTTTCCATCGTTGTTGCTGAAATAAAGCTATATCAGTTGGTATATAAATGTATATACTTATTGCATGGATATGTACATACTATATCTGTATTTATATTTGTTATGCGGGGTAATAGAGGGAACATTAGGCGAAGAGGCTGGAAAGTTGGATGAGCGCTAACACAACGAGCGGTTACTGAAAGTGTTGTACATTAACTATATACATAGAAGTTCGTTTGTACTATTTTTTTTTTACTGTAAGCCTGCGTGTACGTACAGATATGGAAGAGCAAAGAGGTAACTGATTTTTTATATGTGACGAGTGCACATAGTTTGGAACACAGGAAACTAGAAATGTACAAATGTCTTGAAGTCATGGTACGACTTGGAGACTTTGTCAACCACATCGGAATTTTCAAGGAAGTATCTGTGTATTTGATATATTTTTTTTTTGCTTTTTTATATCCCGCTTGTGTTATGTTTTATACTATTAGTACGACACTGTACGTTTTTTGATATGAGATATTTACCAGACTATGTTCAACTTTATTTAATTCCGTTTTACATTTTTTCTCCTGTGGTACCCGCTTCAGTACAGCTGCTACTATATATTATATACTGTATAATATTTGTATAAACCTATTATCAGATGAACATCAGTCGTAATATGGCTATGTTTTACACGTAACGTATGTGTGCTCAAATGGGATGTATAAATATGAATCTGGTCGTTGTTACTACATATCACTCTGAAGGGTTGTAATGTAAATGTGTGTGTGTGTGTGTAAGTGTACGTGAGCGGAGGAAATATGTGCGAGGCTGAATTTCCAAATTGTTTTGGAGTTGATCCAGAATTTCGATAATGCCCCTGCTCTCTTACTCTTTCTCGCTGAACATGTAACTCTATAACTTATACTCCTAGTTACTTCTAAGCTAAGCATGGACATGTATCTATTTATATGTAGTTAGTATATGACTGCATGTATTTGTAGTGAATAATCTTAAATCTTGCCTAGGTATAAGTATATATTTGTGGCAATATAATCTTAAATCTTGTGTATATGTAGGTATGTATTATGTATCTGCATTTGTTTGTATGGAATACAATATAAGTATATCTACTATCTACATGTTAGTAAATATAATTTTAAATCTCATACGTATACTCTTGTAGTAAATATTATAATATTGTACATGTCGTCGTAGTGAGGGAGACAGAATGACTATTTTGTTGCACACATGAAACTCGTGCACTTTAAATTTGAGTATTACCGTGTGTTTCGGATCTTGGGGAAGCAAACAACTGTGCTACTACTACTGACGAGTATAGTGTTTTAGGGACAAATGAAGTATCTTCTTGTTTGTAGTAGTAATGCTAGTGTACACATTCGGTATAGAGACAAATTTATACTTATAGACATGAGTATTTAATATGTGTCATTGAAACAAGAAATTGTAAACGGTATATATAGTAACTTCTTGCAGTATCTTTGTTACTTTCGCCTATTTAAGTGTCCTGTCTTACTCTTTTAACTCCTTTTGCCATTCTCTAGAGTAGTAGCAGCACTAATGGAAACTATACTCTTTTGTTTCATGGCAACTTCTAAGTTTAATCTTGTTTCTAACTATAACATGGTGTGTTTTATGCTGAAAGACTAGAGGATTAAAGTATGTAGGACAGAACTTACTGGAAGGACTCGTCGCAGCTTTTGTAAATCCAAAAGTAGGCTATGTATATATTGTTATGCTTATGTATATGCACATGGAGCACAAGTTAATAGTTACGTTAAAAGTTTGTGTGATGTGGCTAAGCCGTGACATACGTTTCCAGTACCATGGATTTGTCAAGGAGTCTCAATCAAACTTGTTGTTTGAATCGCGAGTCTCATAGTTTTGGGGAGTTGGGTGCATTAAACAAGTCAATGGAGCTTGTATGAAAAATGTCAGCATATGGATATCCTGCACAACTTTGAATAACATTTAGTCCCATATGTTGCGTTCATATTTGTACGAGGTTTGTTAGGACTACGAAGGTTTCTCGGAGTATGTTGTGGACATAATGTTTTTCAGAGCTATGTACATACATTGGTGACAATATTTTGAAAATTGTGTATACCTATAGTTGAACTTAAAAGATCGATGCCTGTTTTTAATAATGTCCCTATAAATTTAGTTGGGCATAATATTATTGAAGTCAGTTTTACATTCATTATCTCCTAGGTTGGCAATAGTTAAAAGTTACTCGCTCACAATTTTTCGCAGAGCTAATGGAGTAAAATGTGTATAAAGTTGGGCATGGAGCAATTTTTAACAATTTTGTTATGTTGTCCTGAAAAGTAATTGAGACGTTTAGTTTAATGACTTTAGTTAAATGCTACTCGTCCATAATTTTTGTAGTTGATCGAGTACAATTTTTATCTCGTTGGTCATGACACATTTTTGTTAACAATAGTTAAACGTTGTTGTATACTGTAGGGATTATAGTATTTGTGACATTATTTTTTAGCAATGTATGTACGGTTGTTTATACTCATTATCTCTGTAAGTCGACTGGTTCTTAATTTTTAAAGCTGCTCAACTCACGGCCTCAATAATTATGTATCAGTTTTTGCTCCCTATGTAAAGTAAAGTCACTGAACAAATTTAGAATGGTTTGATGGAACTGCATCGATGTCGAGAGTTTGTTGCACTCATACTTTCTGGTTACGATTAAGCGGGGTTGTGACGCTAGGTAGGCTGGTGCAGTAATGTACATGATGATGAAGTTGCTCAAACATCCAGATTTAGCATTTACAGTATGTCATCATTGTGTTGTATGTTCTACGCTTGAGCCTGATGTCTCTTGACTAGTTTATGAGTATACAAGGAAAGATACGAGAGAGACAAGGAGAAAGAAGGAACAGACTTGAATGTATGTATAGTAAGTCCGAGAAAAAAACTCGTCCGCTTTCAACGGGTCGTCGCATAAAAAACTTATGTTCACGTTTTGTTCACCATTTCAACCAATGTTTTTCAAGGGATGCATGCAAGAGATGCATTGTAGGCGAAATGAGTTTATGGAAATAAAGAAGTAAGACACAAAAAATGAAAGAAAGGAGCATTATATTGGAGCGAGTAAGTCTGAGTTTCCAGATGAGAGTAATTATATGTCGTCGTGGAGCTTTCAGAATTCTTTCCACTAAGATTTTTTTTCAATTTCCTTTTTTTGCAACGGTTTCCATATACATATACATACTTATACTGTATAATAGAAGCATACGTAGACTTGCATAACGCTTAACAATACACACAGGCTCTGTTTATAACGGGCATGATTTCACTCTTAAATTGTTTGCTGAGTCTCAGGTTACTCATTTGCAACGTGCCTAAACTATACGTAGCTATTTGGAGCGACTGATAATGTGCCTTGTTGGAGGATCTGGAATCATTGGTTATGTAAGCACATTCATGCTTTGCATTCATTTATTTTAACACGCTGTCAAAGACGAGGAAGGTATACAATGCGACAGTAACCTATAACTTGTTGAAGAAAAAGTGACTTGAAATCCAAGCATGTCTTACCATGCTTATCAGCCTTTCATTAGTAGGTCTTTCTACTGTGACACTGCTTGTTGTTCTGTAAAAATTAGTTTGCAGCACCGGGGTTCTGTTATTCTCCTTGGCTCGACTCAAACAGGAATGAAGAGTGATTGGAAGTTGACTAGATAGAAGTAAGTTTCACCGAACTTGCTCTTAAGCTCTTCTTTCCAATATTCACGCACGAACTTCCCTTGTGCTGCTTTAGCTAAGCTGAGGCGAAGATGCAAATTGACATTGTTAAGGCTTGGTTTTCCTTTCGTAACGGCGCCCGTCATGTTCCAGTCTTCATAATGTAACAATCCCTTTAGTATCGTAAACTTGTGATTTCCAGAAAGGTTGACAGCTATAGTATCTGCAGAGGGATTGTCTTTGTGTGATGATTTTTTTTGGCGACACATACATAGACAGAAAGAAGAATCTAACATGTTTATATGTATGTATGTATAGATAGATAGTCGAGTGAGAGAAAGAAAGGAGAGAAGAAGGGGATTGCATTTGTTGAACGGAGCGATTTGACGTGGACATTAAAGTGCGGAACTGAATCGTGCGCGAAGATAAGTGTTCCGATAGGATATACATACACAGCGGAGTTAACGTCTGACAAAGTGCCGTGCATAGTGTACATTTTCACCGATGTGTCTCTATATCTGTTCATTCGTGTGTATTCCGTTTTGTTGGCATTTGATACATTTATAGACGCACGTATTGCAATGATACAAAACTGACGCATTATATGTTGCCCATATGGCCATTACAACGGATGCAGGAGTAGATGCGATCTTTACTTAAGCCCTAAATATAATATTGTATGTCTGTGTGTATGTGCTTTCTATCATTATAGTGAACACGTACTTGCACTATCATTATAACTTAGTACAGTTGGAAGTTAAAGCCAATGGAGAAACTGGACGCGTACAAGTCGTCTTCTTGATGGTTTTGTGTACGGGGGAAGTGATTCTTTGTATAACCGCCGCCGTTGCGTATGGTTGATGCCTACTTTGTTACACATTGATACTGATACCCACACTATATGTTGCACATACATAGGCACTGATACCAAATGTTGTTTTGTATATAGCTACTGAAACTCGACGTTGTTGCACATTATCCAACGTTTTACTACGTGTTTCTACATATAAGTAGTAGTATTTTGCTTATATATTATGTGCGGATACTCTTGACTGTCTGATGGTGGAGCATAATGAAAGATTTCGTACAAGAAGGTAAGGAAATGGTAGTAGCGCAGTAGAACGTGAACGTACTACAAGGTTGGAAGTATATGTATAGAAGTGTATAGGTATAATTATATATGAGCCATGCACACAGTTGTTTGGTATATCAGAATGTGTAATAATGAAAATGTGGGTTTTCGGAATGCTGAATTACACTGGGCTACATCCATCGGATACTTTAGTACTGTACCGTACTTGTGTATAAGGGAAATGAAAGAGCCGGCGACGAGATAAGTTGCCGATAGAATGGTTTGGGGAGTGCGAATAATGATTCGATTCATTCACGCCGTTCCGACGGAAGAGTCGAACGAATCCGCATATATATATTCAGAGACCGTGTGGTTTTAGCCTTCCCCCAGTCACATCCGATTTTTAGCGAATGATTTACATTGTGAAATCTGGCTACGGTACCGCACTCCCTCCCTATCACTCTCTCTTATGCACTGTCTGTTTCTCTCTCTCTCTCTCTCACACTCTTGTGCAGTTTCTGTCCGTGTATCTCTCTCATACAGATACTCCCGTGGGTACTTTGGATGTATCTTAGTTATACAGTCGTGTATGAAATAATTCAGAAGCTACTATATGGAGTATGTATTGGAGACTATGGAGTTTGTACAACAATGATAACATTTTACGTTTGTACGTGGTAGGGAACGAATGACAAATGCTGACTGGAACGAAGAGATGTGTTCACTCTGTTTCGTAATCTATATGTGCACTTTGCCTTTTTATAGACAGGGATTGTATATCCGTATCTGTGTGTATGACTGCATTAAAGGAGGTACATATGTATACTTGTATACGTACGTACATATGTATTTAAAGCCCATTTCTCCTAACCAGTGACTACGCAAGTAATTACTTCATAAACATGTTCACCACATGAATGTATAGCTGTATATATTTGTTTATATTCTAATTTGCTGATTCCTTTCGGAAGACAAGGAACGATTAACAAAGGTAGTCCTGTCCTCTCTGAAGATCTATTTTTCCTCATGTGTGTCGAGTAGCTAGCTATATGGTGACATATATGAACTTGGGCAATGTTCTAAAAAATTTATTTCCTTATCCCCCTGCATTACGCGTATATAGACAGTTATAATAGCATACACTTTATTTTTAGTCGAAACATTTGCGTTAGAATTTTTTACTGGTCTCTCGGAGTCTTGGTAGACGTAGTATATTATACTTGAAGTAGTAGGAGTAGTTTTCTATAAATACATGTTACAAAAATATAAAGCAAAACATAATATTGTAGTGTAAAAATTATTATATGAAAGTATAGATATGATTTGAACATACATTCATACTAAGGTTAGTTCTTATACGTAATTTTGATGGCACATTGGAAATAGCTTGGAAATAAGTTGGAAAAATGTGCGCGGAAAATAGATATTTGTCATTGTTCAGTTGCAAAAGCCAAGACTTTTTACAATTACGAATATAACAAGTACAATGGGTTAGAATATAATGGTTGGCCATTATGTCACTATGGAAGTTATGTGTATAGAATTGTGAAGAGAGTGAAGGAGAGAGAGAGAGAGAGGAAGGAAAAGAAAATACAATATGAAAGTGAGTGAAACCAGTCAGGAGGCAATAATAACGATGGAGTAACAAAAAGTATAAAGTGTATAAGGAAAGGTTGATTTTTCCCTCTGTATTAGTTACTCATGTGTGCTTTACTTTTTATGTTTCCCTCCTATAGGGATACATACAGGCTGGATGTATGGGAGTGCATTATTTGTTACACTAAAAGGGCAGTCAGTATATATGAGCTTTTAGGCTTCGTCTTTTCTTGGAGCTTGTACATTTATTCCGTATATACCTCAGTACTTTTATAGGTATATATAGAAAAACCTTGTCATTACTATTCTCCGTGGGTTGTGTGTATTCATTTATTTCTTACTGTCATTGTACCTGTCCTTTCCTACTTCATTATCATGATTCATAATGTTGGAGTTTAAGGCCCCTATGTATATCTATATGTGTATGGGGGAGGGATAATGTGAGCTTGTATTTTGGATGCTATATCGTGCTTTTGTGAGAGATGAAGGGAAATAAATGTAAGATACATATCTACATAGAGAGAGAGAGATGTGTTTAGTATGTGAGTCGTAGAGAGTCAAAGGCTATGCACGGGGAAAGGCGCTCTGTTTTAGGATGATGAATTTTTAAAATTCCGTTTGCTACAATGATTGAAAGGAATGGTACTCCAACGGAATAACGAGTTTGCCTGACTTATATTATATACTTATATAATGGTATATATTGCCATCATGAGAGTTGAGTTATGTGCTTAGGTCTTGCAATATAAACAAACAAATATATCCAATGCACATATATAGAGCATGTAGGTATGTATTCATATTATGTTAAACTAGTGTGGCGAAGAAAATTCCAATCCCGAATTCAATGATGAATTATGTGTTTGTAGTTTGTAATATGTTGTGTAACTGTATACTTTTTTGCGTATCTACCCGAAGTATCATCGTTATTTCATTAATACTGCTGACAAGATTTCAGTTCAGTGAAGACATGCGATATTATTATTGTGGGAATAAGGGAGGTAGGCAGTTCAGTTATTACAAAAGAGTTTTATGGATAGGATTTCATATACTTATATACATATAGTTTTTGACGCTACTTTTACTTTTGAACTGCCGCATAGATTGGGTAATACACACATTTATTATATGAAATATATGAACATACATGTAAACCACTTAGATGTTCCATACCTGTTTGATGTTTTTGAACTTGTATTATGTTTGTATAGACAGACTGCATTCAACTTTCGAAGTTGTTTTGTCTTTGATTCCAGCTGTGATTATGTGGAACTTGATACTCGCGTATGGTTTTGAGGTTGTGCAATATGTTTGCAGGAATAATGCACTTTTGATGCGTAGGAAATTAACTTGAACTTAGGAAATTAATGTTGTTAATTCACCATGTCTGACTACATGATGCATTTAGCAAGTAATAACAATTTGGCGGCTTAAATTATGCGAAAGTTCATCCACCTAATGTTGTGTTATAGTATAAACTCATCAATGGCTTTGAAGTTAATATGAATGAGGTTCGGTTGTTACACAAAAGTTCTAAGAACTAGAAGGAAAAGTTGTTCGAGCAATTTTTTGAACTCCGGACTTTTTTTTAAAGTAGCATTGATCCCATTCATGTGATACATATACATAGTTACGTTTATAGGTGAACAAACAGCGAGCTGAATTTTTATTATAAGTTTTTCCGTTTAAAGTTTCAATGGAGTTCCGTTCTATTACATAATTATGTATTTGATAAGATAAATCCCTAGTGTGTACTTTCAATGGTTATTTGTATTGCAACTTTGGAGTCATATGTATCTATTATTACTATATATGTATACATGTATTATAAGTATATAAAATAATTTAATAAAATGCCTATATAGTTACTTATGAAGTTTTGGTTTTGTTATTCCAGAGCATGTACGCAATTTAGTGATACGACGACAATTGCCTTTCCTCTTCTCGTTTGGATGGGACCTCTATACATTGGATGGATTGAGTTTTCGCTACACGTTACTTCACTCGACCGACGATCAGGTGTGTGTTTTTAGGGTATGTATAAACACAATAGGTTTGTGTTGGTGTAGTTAATACACTTTTGTTCGTATGTACATATGTCCTATTTGTAGAAGTTATCATACTATACA
The DNA here is from genome assembly GCA_034696945.1 of Lipothrix lubbocki. Classification (NCBI taxonomy): domain Eukaryota; kingdom Metazoa; phylum Arthropoda; class Collembola; order Symphypleona; family Sminthuridae; genus Lipothrix; species Lipothrix lubbocki. The sequence goes on from JAQGAK010000105.1 coordinate 9,721, forward strand.
GTTGTGATGTTCAAATAGAGGCAAGGAACAATTCAAACAGTTGGCTTCCATGAATTTTGTATTTATTTCGATTGAATTCAGCTCCATTTTCAAAGGTAAATGGTATTGTTTCCATTTGATCGCACGTAATACTCCAGTCGGAGTAACTATTATTACAGGGGAGAAGACTAGTAGACTCCGTCTTGTCAGGTTGCTTTCATTTTGTGTGCACCATGCAGGTTTTTAATACTAGTGCATATATATGTGTTTGGCGGAAGATAAAAATATACTTTCTCTCTCTTCTTTAAAATACTAGTAGTAAGTATACAGATGTCCGTTCGTCGAGGAACGTTTTATTTTTAATGACATTGGTATGGACGCAGCATAAAGAAATTGGTCAGCAGCATTCTAATATTTTACCCGTGTATTCACGAATTAAAATTAAATGGTTATAGCATTTGGGACTGTATGATGAATATTCGTTTGTGTTCGAGACATTATAGGTAGTAGTAAGTATCCGCGCAGTTAACATAGTAAATGGCACTTACGTATACTTATACTTACCTTATATATACGAAATGGCTACTTAGTAAACTATTAATACCGTTCATGTCAAGCAAGGAAGGATTGCATGGTTTAATGTCAAAATGAATTAATATTTTTTGCCCGTGTACTCAATGTTAATTATACGTGAAAGGCTTTTACGCGTATCATTTTTTCCGTACTGTGTAAGTATATTTTTACAGTATAGGCAGCATCATTATGGAAATAGTAGTAGTAGATAGTGCATACATTGGTATACTATTGCATGTCTAAGGTTAATGCATATATATACCTATATAGGTGTAGAGGTGTAATGTGCGTGGAATATTGTTTTGAAGGTTATGCGGTTCAAAAGTACTGCCAGTGTACATAGGTAGTTACATCATTGGTAGCAGAAGCAGTTAAAGTTTTTAAGTGTTGGGGGGAAATGCAAAAAAATATTTTAATAGGTTGCTCGCGTGTGCAACTTGAGTGTTTTTTTTCTCTCTGCATTTTAGCATTTTATATGGTTTCTGTATGCGATTATGAGTTTGTAAAGACGGTAAAGATAAACACATGAGCGGTCTTTTTATGCTGAAAATATATATGGAAGTATATGATTAGTATGTATGTGGTTCTTGCTATGTATTCCCTATATGAATATATGCATGTTAAGTTATATGTACATATATTTGTGCAAGCCGTCCATACATGTGCATAGTACACTTATTTTATATCTATAACATGCTGTCGTTATACTCATACACACTTATACTACAGAGGAGAAAAGTTGTCGGGGAAAAAAGCTTGTAAACATTTTTTTGCAAAGGGAAATCTGTTTTACTTTATAATTACTCTTGAGGACCATTATGGAATGCAAAGTTTTGAGAATGGATTGAAGAGTTTTGGTCCCTTTATACAATATTGCATGTATTTAGAGATTTGGGTGTGGATATGGTCGCGGTACTTGTAAAGTAACTAGATACGTGTTGTGTATAGGAGAGGTAGTTAGCAAAGTAGGACAGTGGAAAGTTTAAAGAATAATATAGTTACATAATGTGAAAAGGAAACCATTGCAATTGTTCTTTCTTTTCTCTCTCTCTCTCTCTCTCTGTTTTCTTCTCTCCCTCATCATAGCCATACATGATATTATGCAATGGACAAAGTTTTGCAGAGTTTTGTCAGATTTATTTTGATGGATATTTTTCTGGCTCTTGTTCTGTTTTTTTTCCTGGAGATACCGACTAAAAGATTCTTTTAATGGTGTATTGCTTTTTCTTCTTATTTCCAGCGACATATAATTTCTATTGCGATTTGTATTCTATGGTTTTTTTTACTTACTTATATGTAATTTTATTCGGTGTCGCTGGGTTTTCCCATACAAAGGATACACTGTGTATACACATCATTGAACAACGGTGATGGTGTGAGGTTGGTCCCGTTCATCTTTACTGGCCACAAAAACTTAAACAATATACACAAGTACTAATACACATATAAGGAAGTATAAATATTAAAATTATATAAAGAGGTAACCTGTATAGAACTTTTGAAGATGAATCTTTTGGGGAGGAGGAGAATGAGGATACATATGCACACATGTAGTATACTTATAGATACACATAACGTCTGGAAAGAAGTATAGTGAAAGGAAACGGTGCTTTGAATGGGTCTGAGATTAGTGCGGCTACGGGTACTTTCCTATTGTTTTTCTTTGCTCCTACCCTCCCATAAATTACACGGATTAGGCTTTAACTTCCTTCCTCCCCACGGTTTGTCCTTGGTCTGTTCTCTCTCTCTCTCTCCAGCCTTAAACTTAATACATGTGTGTATCACTGTGTATTGGGATATATACAGATAAGTATAAAGGTACATTAGAAGTATGTATCTTCCGTTACTTACAAAAGATAACTGTATGTCTATATCTTATAAACACAAGTGTGCTATCCGAACTTCTCGTGAATCTCCTATGTTGTCTTTACTTCTATTACAATATGAACCTTTCAGAAACGAAGCCTTGGTAAGTATAAATGGGTTATGTAATGTAAGTGTATATGTATGTAGACAGTTTAGGTGTACTGTGTACTGCAAGTGTAGATGTTGGAGTTTTCAGATTTATAAAGTACGCAATATAATCGTACCATTATAGACGGAAAATCAGAGGTGTTGGCTCTTTCGTATGAATGTAGAAGGTGAGTGTGTGTATAAGCTTGTGAATGTAATACTAAAGAAGAGCGTATTCCCCCCTGAGTTTGATGTCTGTAGAACAACTCTTACTACTTTTCTCTCTCTCTCTCTCTCCGGCTTTGGGCTGACTTCATTGGATTGGGATTGTTGGTTGGGCTTTGCTCACGAGATTAATTATCTGAGAATACCATATTTGTAATAGGAAATTACTCGGCATGCTCCAACTCTAATGTGTACACACAACTCTTTCCCATTTCTCTTTTTAGTTCTTGCTCGCCTGGCTTGTGTTTAGAGTCTTTCCTTCTACTTCTCTCTCTCTCTTTCTGTGAACCCACAGCCAGGTACATTCACATGTATTTCCATATGGGTATGTTTGAATTGTTTATAGACAAAGAAAGGAAGAAGCAATATATAGGTTTATTCCTTTCCCCTTTGCCCAAAACCAGACAACTTCTCTTCTGCCGTTGTTGTAATTTACTAAAGCAAAATATTGTAGCAATACTAGGTTATATACTTTGTTTAGTTGAAGAAGGGAACCGTAAAGTGCAAATTTTCTAATGAAAAGAAAAGAGTAATGAAATGAGAATGAAAGGGCTCTTAAGAAGTGGAAATATATTGCACATTAACGCTTCACAAGCTCGAAGCTAGGATTTGTTTTTCTTTTTATACATTATCATTTCCTTGGTTTATGTACCTTGTTATATGTATATATGGTGGTGGGGGAATTAAATTCCGTGGAGTTGTTGGAGGAGGAGAAGCTACAATTCTCGGTGGTGGTGATTGTTGCAAAATTTAAAAAACTTTTATAAGTATAGATAGATACAAGAATTTATGATAAAGACGTTGAAAATGTATATTGTGGACGCAAATTATATTTGCCAGGCCGGTAGAATGTAAATAGTACAACGTATAATATACTTACTTAAAGAATTACACACCGCGCGTATGATGGAACAGACTGCTGGTACATGTCGTTAGATTGTAAACTGGACGTGGTGCTTTAAGTTTTCCGATGTATTAGATGGGAGTAAGATGGAACTTTAGCCATTCCTTCGTTTCATATTGTAACTTGGATGTGGTTTATGGGTTAATATTAGTACTACATGGAGGAAGTTTAGGTGGATGAGAGCAGGCTGAACGTGTGGAGTCACATTCACGGGAAAGACGATGAACGGGTAAAGTAGATATAGTAAAGGAGAGATTGAGAGGAAAGAACAAGGAAAAAGCACCGAGAGAGAGAGGGAGAAGGGATGAAGGCAAGTTTTAGGAACATGAGGTAATGTTATGGAAGTACAATGTATGCCAAGGGGAACAAGAGCATATAATATAAGATCTGTACTCGAGTCTCTCTCTCTCTCTCATTCGTGCTCATTCGTTCGAATTGAAAACTATTCAAGTTGAGAAATATGGTTCATATATAGTTGAGGGAAGAATCAATAGAGACATAAAATACAATGTCTTTGAATGCAGACACACATGATGGTATGGGGAAAGAGAGAGAGAGAGAGAGAGAGAAGGGATGGAATGTATGAATGAGTAGTTGTTGCTAACAGGGCAAGAATATAAGTCTATGGGCTTCCCATTTGTCAAATTTGTCGACCATGATGTCTACTTGGAGAATTTGAAAAAGGCAATGTTCAAAGTGTTCAAAGACGTTTCGTCTATCTTGCACTGTCTTTCCCTGTCTCTCCGTACATTTGGAGGTATGTACGTACATGTGTGGAAGTATCTATAGGTATGTTTGAAAGTATGTAATGGTGTATTTGTCTTTCTGTTTCCAGCACTTCTGTAGTAGTTGTATGTGTTGTGGTTCAGTTGACTTGGTTTCACTCTTCTGCTCTCTAGCTTTGCTATAACTTTTCTTGTCTTGTCTTTCACTCTGTACATAAGTTGTGAAGCCTTGAGTGTGTTGTGGATGCGGTCTCGTCTATAGAAGTATTTTTTCAGTCTATTTAGATTTTTCACAAACCAAGGAGCGAAAAGTTTAGCCTGCATCTGCACCTATAAATCAAGTGAATCGGGAATTTTTATCTACATTTAGATTTTGCATTCGCTCTCTTCTTATTCTCTTCCGCTCCCTTGAGTTCGTGTAGAAAATATTTTTACAATGCATTAAAGTTGGTCTGTCTTCCTCTTTACTTCTGTTATACTTTATTATTACTATGGTTTCCCACTAAAAGGATGGCTGTGTGCTCAAGAGTGTTGGAGGAAGTGAGCAGACAACTGTGGCATGGGAAGGTGCTACTTACTATATGTAGTTACAAGACAGTGTCATATGTATATGTATGTTAATGCACCAGGATTTAGTACATGGTTGAACTCTCTGGAAGATATGTATTATTTATATAAAAAGTATTTTCCATTTTATGGTTTGTTATTATCCTAAAGCATTTTTTTGCTTCTCCTGTTTTTTCCTAGCTATTCTTGTTTCTTCTTTGGGTAAACTGGAAATAGTGAGGTGCCAAGTAAAACAAATAAAATTAATCAAAGACTGTCTTCCGAAGAACATGGGGACGGATTGGAATGAAACGAAAGTGTGTTGTTGCTATTACAGAATAAAACTCAAGTGTATGGTATATACGTGTCCGTATGTTGTTATAGTTGTAGTATGTATATTAGTTTTATTTATGTGTGTGCAGTTTTCAACTCGGAATGTTCCACATTACATAATAAATTATTACATACCTATAAGAGCATCATTATATGTGCATACCTTCATAATATAAATATATGGGGCTGAAGAAATAAACTATATTCTTGAAAGGTTTAGTACATATATTAGCGCAAAGGGGTCTTTTCTTTTGTGGGTTATAAAAATGTATTTAAGACTCACTGCTTCTGTCACTTATTACTCTCCTGGCTAATGTCTTTGCCTGTGTGTCATCTCAATTTCCGATTATAATAATACTTATTGCGAGGGTGAGAAAGGATCTTTGCACTTTTAACATTTTATGACTTCCCTTTACATAGCACATGTACATAAGATATACATACATACTTGTAGTTACAGTTAACGGTATATTTTTTAAGAGTAGTATACAATATTACATTTTTTGGGCACAGATGGATTTTACATTTTTAAAACTGGAGTTTTGGATAAGTTTATTAAGTAAAGTTTACTAACTTACATACTTGTAGTATGTATTACAATTTTGCCCTGTACATTTGTAGACATTTGCATTGAATTGAGCGATGATTATGTAATTTGTACTTCTACCACCACAACCGCGGGATATTTGAGTTTTAATGTTGCTTCACGGTCTCCGATCCGAAGGAGCTGCGGTTAAGTTCGTATTTAATTAAATGTAGAAATCACTTGGGCTTGCTTATATCTTCAGCGTTACACAAGTAAGAATGTAGCTCCAGAGAGTCGTCGGAATGTTGATGAAAGGCCATGTTTGAAAAATGAAATGAATTGGTATTTCAATGGTTATTTCAACCTTCTTCTGGTTTTTTTTCGTCTGTTTTCATTAGTGTGCAAGTTCCAGTTACAGATGAAATTTCTATTTTTATTTCACTCTTCGTTTCCGATATGAAAATGCATCCCTCTGGTTTTTTTCTTGTTGGTTCTGGATTTAGCATTTGGCATTTAGTAGTTTTGTGATACTTTATTCGTATTTGAATTTATGCTTGCCGCTTTAATAGTAAAAGTGAAATCTGGGTATATAGGTTGGGTCTGCATGATGTGTAATAAGTTGTTTGCATATGTAAAACTTGTGTGTACCTTTGAGGTAGGCATGATGTAAAAGGTGATGGCTCTGGGCGTGTTTGTTATGTTTTTGAAATTGCAGTGTGTTTGGAATTATTGTGTGCATGGGTGGGTTATGGACTTTATATACAAGAGAGATATGAGATAACGTGTTTACTCAGCTTGTGAAAATGTAATTAAAGGAAACATGAGGAACTGCAATTCAAGCTGTATTAGTAAACTTCCAACTGCTTGAATGATGACAAGAAGACCTTCAAACGAAACAAGCTGATTTCAAGGTTTGAGTTTTCAAAAGCGGATTACTGATATCTATATATGTTTCAATATAGATAGATACTTTTATATGTATAATTATATACATATATTGAGTCTTTATCCAGATGTTTCTTCTCTTAGGGTATTTTACTTAAGTAATGTATGAAAGTATAAATATATGGAAATATGCAAACTCCTATAATTACGTAAGTATTAAAATAATTCGAGGATCGCATAATCTGAACTGTTTCTGTTTCCGACAATTTCCTTTCATACTTATTCATGCAATTCAATCACCGCTCCTCGTCAAACGAGCAAAATAAAGTTCGTTTATGTATAGAGTTTTGGCAGCTTCAACTGTCTTTTGCTTACCTTATATTATGTTTATCGTGTTTACGGTGTACATCTCGATGTATTTTTGCTATAAACAGCAGCTTCACTCTTCTGGTGCTTTTAAACTGGCAGTAATAAGAGCATTGATTTAATTACGTTTAGTTTCTCTGTAATACAAAATTTTGTTTTATATATGAGGTGCATGAAAAGTAATGTTGCTTTTAGGATTTAGTTTCTTTTACGATTTAATTGAACCATTTGTTATACACAGGCGTGAACGTAAAATCTTCATTGCGTTTTATATAAAATCTTTCATTTAACATCCAGTAACAAAAAATAGCCATGATTTATGGCCAAGCCTTATTGCTATTCGATCGACACTGCAATTGATCATTGGCAGGATTTTTGTGTATAAAGTTTTACTTTACTCGCTGCTATATTAAAACCCAAGGAAATGCAATAGTGTGTAATCAAAAAAGAAAAACGAGAGCAGAGTGATAGTTCTTTTTAGATTAGTCATTTTTAGTTTGACATGTAGACGCTGTAATTTTTGTGTTGTCTTTAAGATACTTGTTTTTTTTACTCGTACACGAAATTCTATTCCTCTATAGTTTTATACACTTGGACCAGTTGACATTCAAACCGTAAAACATTTATGACCTCACAGGATTTTTCTGTTGCGAAAACTGGATATATGTTGTATGTATTTGGTACGGTGCAGGGTGGTTACATTTAATGTGGGAGGAAGATCTAGTACTATTCCTTTCGATGATTACCCATAAAATTCTGACGAGATTCAAATTAAACTCCTGAAGGCAGCTGAATTCTGAACTGAGAGAACTGTTCTTTCTTGACTTACTTATATGCAGGGAAGGTAGCTCTCGGACATTAAATTCTCAATGGTCTCTGGGATTTATAGTTGCTCTCTGCCTTGTTTACAGGTATGCATACTAAATCCAGAGTGAATGTTGACAATGCCATTCGGAAGACTTGTGCTTGTCCATAACTTTCTGCTCGGATGGGGATAAGACATAAAAAGATGCCGTAAAAATTAGCTTTTAATTTACTACTTTGTTCGCAGCCAGACCTGTTCCTTTTTCATAGTATTTTGTACGTTCTAAATTATAAGGATTATAAAATTATAAAACAATATGCTCAAAACTCAAATCAGGAATATATGTATATATGCATTTCTCATTTTTTTTTTATATTTCTTACTTGTGTAGTTTCCTTACTCTTATTTACTCAAAGAATACATGACATACTTATAGTAGTTTGTTACTAGTTTGTTAAGAAGAAATTGGTTGTAGACACACACACACACGGAAGGCCAAGAAATAAATACATGAGCTGTAGAATGACGATGAAATAAAATAATTGACAGGTTTTTCATGCATTATTGGAATTTGCAATAACGTAAAGTGCTTGCAGTTAAAAAGATTAGGGATACTTGAGATTATATTAGGAAAGGGGGGAAGGAAAATCGATGCGTAAATAAAATGGTTGAAACAATTTGCAGACGATAAAAATGAAAGAACCAGGTGAAGTAATAATATTGGGAAGGAAATCGGTCATAAATCTGTGATCTTGAAAAGCGTATTATGCTTGAAGAGAGGTGTAGAAGCTGTAGAGGGATGATTGCAATATTGGATCGTATGGTTGCGAGTCATATGCCGGGGATCTTATAATGCCATGCTGTAATATACTATGCGAGACTATATATAATTAATTATATGTGTAAGAGAGTTGCCAGTAGGATGGTTAAGGATATTTGAGGTTCTATATAAGTATAATATAAGTAAAGAACATTATACACAGAGGAGGACTGTACTGGAAGTATAATGTTTCCAAGATGAATAATGTGTTGCAGGTGAGAGACTCCAAAGTTTTAATGACTCCCTTCTCATCCCTTATATATTTCCCGCTTTTTATCTCCTATAACTCGTTATATGCCTCCATCATGATGACTACTTGGCCTATAGACGTGTCTGTACTTTACAGTATTCTGTATGTCTATATGTACATTTATAGCAAGCGTGTCTGTATTACTTTGTGTCAGAGCCTGGTAACTTGTTAGGTGTAAGATCCCTGCAATCAGCGTTTCACTTCTCGGGTTACATGCTGAAACGTAACACAAGTTTACATTATAAAGCTGAAGCTTTACATGTGCGACGGGTAATACACAAGACACGGTGAGAATACGTGCGTCTATGTATCTCTGCATTGTTCTGAAGCGATGTGTATACGTTCTGTAGAGTACATGTAAGGGTAGAAAGCCAAGTCAAAGTAATTAAACGCTGAAGTGACTTTGTTTTCTTGTTTATATACTTAAAGGGAGGTTGTTGTACAGAAAGAAGCAGTAGTATAGAGAAGATAGAGAGTATGTGTATGTACATAGTGAGTCGCTTTATTCAGAGGTGTTCTTATTTAGCTGTGTGATTACTAAGAATACATAATGCATATAGGGTGTCTCTATATAGATAAAAGAAGAATGGGGTACGTGCAAGTAAATTAGATGTGCTGACTGACTTTGCCATCTTGTTGTTCCTTGTCACCGCAATCCTTGAAGTGTCTTGTTCTTCTTCCACTTGTTTAGCAAAATGAGCCTCTCTCTACCGTTACTTAAATGACATACATGACTCCGAGGGAGAACTCTTCTGCACGTTACTAAACGTATAGAGGAGACGCAATAGATAGTATTTACTACACTTGATATTGTACTCCACTTGATAATACTATACACTTAGTAGTAGTCTTTTGTTTGACTGGGAAATTATATCTTGTTACTTGTTGTTGGATGGGGGGAATTCGTGAACAGTGGATAAAAATGTAAATAGACACAATGAGTGAGACGTATCAACATTTGGAAAGAATAGTGTATAAGAAAGGAGAGGATAGAAAAGAGTGAGAGTGAAAGAAGGAGACGTCTTGAATTGGTTTTATCATCAAGTTAGTACACACAGTAGGAAAGTCAGGGCTGCTGGAGTAGTGTGTGTGTGATAAAGTTTTCAATTAAACTTTTCCTGAAGTTGTAAATGAAGACCCTCTCACTCACACATACACTCACACATACTCTTTGCTTTCAACCCCTTTAAAATAGTAGACGCTGTAGCGGTAGTATAGCATACTAGAGGTGATTTCTATGTACACTGGACCATCTCTGAAATGGTACATGCTCGAGTATGACAAGCAAGTCTTAATAATACGTTACTTGTAGCAGACTTTATGTAGATTCCATTGGAAAGTTGAGACTTCCTATACAGCCATTACCCCTCTTGTCGTTGAAGTCTTGTCAGTCAACTGTATACTTACTTCAGTCACATCTCATCGTTTACTGTGCAACTCAGTCTCTCTCTCTCATTTTCCCTCTCATTCCTTCTTGCCGTGATTCAATGAATGTCCCCCTGGTTCACAAAATATCTATATCTTCTATGCTTATTGGTATTGAGTATACATAGTAGCTGTATTATTAAAAAAGAGCACCAGGAAAGAAGACGAAGGGAAATGGTTAGGAAAGAGGAATCGATCGATATCAAAAATGGAATTCGAAAGTCAACTTTTCTCAATAAAGTGTTTCTGTATGTATACCGAAATTCGGGTTTAAGGCTGTATATACTTAAGTTCGGATATACATACATTATATACTTATATTCTGTAGTTATATAGGTTGTAGATCTAAACGGTAAATCTTCTATACTTATATGTTAATAAGATATAGTAGCCGTAGTAGTGTGTGTATAAATGAAGATGAAACATATAGTCGTAAATAGTTAAATCTCCTCTTAAAATGTTCAACTTCTTGCGTTAACCCCTTCTCTCCGGATTGACATTTGAAATCTTTCCTGTACTCTCAGCTCCGTCCTCTCCTCCTGTACTATTAACAAGACCAAGTTTTTAACTTTAGCTTGCCTCTAATGGTCCCAACTTTGCTAGTTTCCCCTTACATACTTATACTGCTCTAGCTAGTCTAATAGGAATTTTATGATGCATGCAGGTCCCACTTTTGCAAATTGGAAGCCATGAAGTGTAAGGCTAATTGCCGACTTTGACAAGTTATATACGTTGAGTTGAGATTTGACACTTGTAAGTATTAGAAAAGATATGATATTTTTTTATCCAATTGCAAAACTGGAGATTTAATTTGAGGTCACAACTTGATGTAAAGTAGATATGTACGAAAAATTCACGCTCGGGATTTATTCCGTAAATGTAATTATCTATATGATTTTGCCTTTTTACAAAGTAATATATTTCAAAGGCGTTTATTTCTGGAAACCTTTGCTACTATATGTAGTAATCTTTTATACGTACTGTTACGTACATATGTACAATATGGGTACCAATTATAGTGTGTTTGCCATTTCTAGTGATATTATTACTGTTATAAATGACACCATTTATTTAGATATCTTGCTTGTATTATGATTATTGTATGTACACAGGTAATGATGGGATGCGTTGCTGCATGAAAAAATTACGTAGGTAGGTAGTTTGGTATGCACGTGCCCCTCAACTGTTTGTCAAATGTACAGCTTTGCACATACATGTATGTAATTGCGTGCAAAATAGACTTGTGAATACAAGCTATTTTGACGTTTATATGATTTTTATCATTTGTACTCCGTCGTGTCGGAGTCACCACATAGTCCTTCATAATAATAAGGATTTTCTGTTCTCCATAGCAACTCCAGTGGAATGACGGCGGTTCTCGAGTGGTATGGAGTAGTAGATCGTGGTATAGGTATAGAATTTTTATAGAAGAAAATTGTTACTTATACTTCTTCTATATCCGAATAGAATCATTTATTCTGTATAAAGCTGAAGGAAGGAAAGTTCATATATACACGTACTATTTATTTGTAATATTCATATGTACGGATTTCTCGACGGAAAAATCAACTGAGCTTGAAATTTCTCATGTGTAGAATATTGCATTTCTTTGTGGCATACCCGGCTGGGATTGGTATCCTCGGTGTAAGTATGTGCTTTTGAAAATACACACATTTTGTGGATGTCTTTTTGCTCGTTTGATGACTATATAGGATGCCATATAGTAATAGCTGTACATTGTGTTTTCATGACTGTAATTTGCGTCTACGTATATAGGTGTAGATACGCCATAGCTTAACGCTCCTGCTGTCATTCTCAATGGCGTAAGACTCATGTCAAGTTGGTCATAATATTGAGGATCTTGTATTTTATTTCTTATCCTTCATAAATTTCATCTCAACTTTAGTAATCGACTCGAGCCGTTTTATCAAGAATCAAATAGATCTGATTGCCTCCTCCTCGTTCCTACTCAAGTTTCTTCCAGTTTCCTGTAGACATACTATTTGCAGAAATGAGATAAAGAGCAGACGGACACGAATGTTTCTTAGAGAAGTGTTCCGTGGTTACTCTTAAACTGAAATATCTGATCTTTTATGAGTTCTTGCTATCGTTTACTTTACGTATGTATGTGGCAGTGAAGAATACAGGAAAACTTGACATTTTCTATCATGTATGACACACAAGCAAGCTACCATCATCTTTCAAATAGACAGACGTCCTCCAGGATGTTCCTAGCATGTAGTACCCACTATTGTACGAACAAGCTATTGCAATAATACTTGTAATACTACTTAAAGACGATTATTAACTCTTGCAGATATTGTACAAGCATGTATGCCTTTAATTTCATCAACCTACATACTCAAACGTTATGATTGGGATACCTGAACCACTTGTCTGCTGAAGTGGACGCAATGATACGTTGAGATTGGTTTTTATTAAAAATCTCTAAAGTGTATCTGGATACTTACTGCAGGAAATCTTAAAACTCCAGGAAATCCTTAACTCCAGGAATCCTTTGAGTTGAAACTCTCTACTAAACACAAGGAAATCTTAAAATACCTAGGAATATTGGAACTATGTAACTATTAGAATATAGATTTTTAAACTCAAGAAAATCTTCAACTAGGTTGATAAAATCTGTTATTGGCATGTTATATAAGTATGTATAAGTATAGGCGGGCCAATTTCACAATATCCTGCATATTCAGCCAAGCGTGTGTTGAATGATTTGATTTGAGCTTGAGAACACTGTTTAGCAGTAATAGCGTGGGAAATTTAATCACCATGATTTGATAAACATGTTGATTTAAAACACTTTGATATCATAATTTCAAGATGCGTTGCTGTATAGTGAGAGCTGTGAAATTGACTTGACAGGATGCCAGGAATATTATGAATATATTGGTACCTATATGTATATATACTTATATAGTTTCACAATTTCGTCGGCTTTAATAATAGTGTATCACTTCTTTTACCATGAACAAGTATGTACATACTATGGATGGAATGTTTTCGCAATCACCGGAAGTCTAAAAAGCTCCACTTGTGCAAAATATAATATAAATGATTAATCACTTGATGGAAGTTAAACAACAAGTAATGTAATTATATTTTAAAATGCAATTTCCCTCGTGTAATTTTTTATCATCGTGAATAACCTATTCAGAATAAATTGAGTTAGGACTTAAGTAGAACTAATTTCCTCCTTATGAATTTAGCGAAACAAGCTCAGCAAATAAATGCTACATGCTTTGCATTTAATAGTTGATGGCTCGTTATTATTTGCGAATATATGAAATTATGAACTTCTAATAACGGGAACAAAATTCCGGATGTTTTCACCGGAAAGTCTTGAGAGGGGTTGTAGTGATTCGTTAATCGATTGGATTTCTCTGCTCGAAAATTATATATGTAGTTTGTGAAAGGCAAGAGCTAGTATGTATGTATGTATTGTATGTACGTTGAAACTGCGGCTAGGGTACCTATACACAATTATTTGGTGATGCTGGGATATTGATAATGGAACGTTTTGCTAAATGATAATTAATTACATTTTGTCGCTGAAAAGTAAATGCTCTTAAGAATTTATTGGCTGCGGTTTTCATCATTAGGGTATTTTAGTTGATTAAGTAGATATGAATTAATCGAGGAGAAATGAGGTAATTATCAATAATTTCATTACTCAGAATGGGAAGACATATATGTAGCCTGTGGAAGGAAATGGGTAAATCAATACACAGACGGACGGTGAAAGATAGAAGGAGTGAATAGAGAGGCGGATTGAGTATTCACGGGAAATAACTGTATAGTATATGTTGTATAGTGTAGTAGGAAATATTTCATTGAGAATAAGTATATTCTGACGGAATGAATTAATGACCTTGTTTATTCCTTGATGTTTTTGCAGGAAAATGGACATGAAAACGAATTCCTCCTTCGTATAAGCTCGACGTCAACTTGAGTCTATATAAAGGATATATTTATCTACATACTTTCATCGACAAACTTCAAGACGTGCCCTATACTTACACAAGAAAGCCATTTGCCAACGTAAATACATAATTGTACACGTGTACCTTTATACATTTACTGCCTTTTTATTTGACTCACACGGCAAGTCAAATTGTAAGATTTTTTGGCAGAAGCCTTATAAATATACTGCTCCTCCTGAATGTGCAAAACGATAGTTTGACTCGGTGTAATTGAAAACCAGAGAAGATAAGATCCGGGCCTATGGATTTTTCATGGGGTTTCATCCATAAACTCTGAAAAAAAAGTCTTCAGGAGGATATAGAATTGCGTATAGACAAACAAACAAACATAAAAAAAAACTCTTCATCTACTGCTATATCCTGAAAATCTCCGCGAATGCAACTTGAAATTAGCGATATGGCTACTGGTACTATGCAACAAGATGTTATTCATCATCAGGTAATAATAAAGCTATTTTTTTTAAACTCTTTACTCATGCTGCTTGTCATATAGTGGATTGACTGTTGGAATGCAAAAATTTTGACATTAATTATGAATCTCATCACTTGCAGATATGAAAAATATATCGTTAACTTATGTTATTATTATCATTAATATGATATTTATCTGTAGTTTACTTCTCTTCATATATTGTACATATCTATGTTTCATACACATACAATTTCATATAAACAAATTTAAACGTGGTTGGGTTCATATTATTTTTCATGTACTTTGGTAATGCGATAACGCAAGCGAACGCACTATGTGAGTATGAGTACATTAAATATGTCAGAGATTTGTGCTTCAGTGTCAACGTGAGTAGAACACACGTGTTTGTAATTATAATTGATACGAACTGAAAATTTTGACCTTAGTTTAAGAAATTGGATTGAATGCTTTTAATGGTTTCAATTCAAAGGCTCTGCTACGTATTTATCTTGATTTCCATAAAGAAAACTTGTGCATGTGCATAACATGATTTCATTATATCAGTAATAAGGAAAGTAATTAGAATTTGCTGTATGGTGATAATGTTCAATTATGTTAGGAACATAGAAATGCAATAGTTTAAATCTGGTTGTAAAATAAATACATAGGTGTATTACAGAACTATAAAATTTCTAGTATCCATATAATGTCACATTCTGAAGCTCCTTATTCTATAGATACATCCATATGAGTTTATGGTAGTAATGAAACTTAATATTGGTTGGATATAGTTTGTGTGTGTGAATGGAAGTCTTTAAATATAATAGTATAATAATGTAATATATGGGATCGTCTTGAATTAGCGTGTCTGCGATTGGTGGGAATGAGTGTGAAATTGCAATTCTCCGGATTACCCTTGTCATTGTCACCTTTGTATCGCTTTGGGTTGATTTATAATTAATGGCATGAATGGGACATGAGTATGTGTTGTTTAAATGATACTTCCACCATAGTAGAGTGTAAATAATGCATGGTGGTGTATTAAATAAACCATGTTTGCATTGATTTGATAGTGCTTCACATGATGTTTATTAATTAGATTAGCTCACACACACACACTCTCATACTCACACACTGTGTACAAGGCAGGACTTGATAATTGCCAGTGACTTTCTGCGGTAAGCAATGCAAATATCAGAGTCAAAACAGCGGCAGCATGTGTCGCGGAATTTATGGAATTGCCTGGTGTTGGTCTAACTACTACAAGTATCTATGTATATAAACTTATATTTTCAACTTCAATGTCCATACATATAAGTACTTTTACATCCGTGTCTTTTTGAACACCTTCCATGTTTAGAACCAATACTTATATTCATATAATAAATATATGCATGAGTGTATGGGCATATTTTCCATGAATTGTGTAAATATTTCGACTTCTGTATGTACCAAGTCTTGCCTGATTTTAACTGGAAAAGTCAGCTTGTGGGCATGATTACTTCTCATAGAATAGATACTTACTTACATAGCATATAATAAATGTAGCTATATCAGAGTACCTATGTGTATAGCTATTCCGAGATTGAATTTACGAAAAGGAATATTCTATTTGTATATCTGCGTAGTTTTCAATGGACTGGAAATCGAAAATCATTTTCCCTAAAGTACTAACGATATGGGAAATTATTCCTCTCTTTCCTTTCAAGTTTCGACGTATGTTTAGATATGTATACAAGTTGTTCTGGCATAAATACGCTGCAGCTTTGTAAACAGCTTGACATTATTAGATGGGAAAAGAGTCAGAAGTGCAATATATACGGGCTGTTATAATAACACTGCCGCCTCATCCGTAATGTATAGCAGTGCTGTTGTAGTAATAGCATTAATGTTATGGAAGGATGCAATAAGACTTGCCATTTAGACCATATATGGATATGTAGATGTGACGGCATTAATTCTGCTGACATTAACGATGTATCCCAATTAGGATTAAACCCTTTGTGGTTTACAGAATTGCATGTTCCGCTATTAGGTATAGATAATAGATGCGCTTACTTTACTTATTATCATTACTGGAGGCAAACAAATACAGTTATAGAGCCAATAGATTTAGGATATATATTATCTCGTTTAATGGTACTTCGAAGGAAGGAAACTAAACTGCAAATTATTAAGGACAACGCTTGACTTGTATTTATTTATGTCTGTGTTTGGGCGGCGACGGAGGATTAGCTATAAAGGAGTATATATTGTGTAAGTCAGTGTAATAGTTTGTATATAGTAGCTGGTGAATAGTATAGTATAGTAGAGCTTTATAACCCCTGAAATTGATTGAAGTTTGTCGAGGAGGGAAGACGACTGGAAAGAATTCAGAACCCATAGGTTGACGTTTAAATGAATGATTTATTATTATTCCATGTACCTTAAATCCGGAATGATAATTTTTTATCCAATATCTTCCTCGAGCAGGAAAAGACAGAGTAGGGCTTGATATACACGGAAGAATAAAGAGAGAGAGAGTATAAGTTTGTGTGTCTAAGGGTGAGATAGTGAAGGAGAGAGTTTATATATGTGTTTGTGCGAGAGAGAGAGAGAGAGTGAGTGAGTGTGTTAGTGAGAAAGAGAGCTCCTCGCGAAAGGAAAAGAAATGATGATAATGGATATGAGGCATATTTCTCTCGATGACTCCTCCATGTAATGGAAGGTGAAAAATGTAATTGGATTTGGTAAGATGTTGAGCATATTCAATTGCAAAATGTTCTTATCTTCCGTCTTCCATGCTTTTCCTTCCTCTCGGTTACATATTATCAGACACATTACAAGTGCAAACATAGTGTAGTATATGAGTTGATACTGTTCCTATCCTACTCTCCTGCACTACAAAGCATTTACTTATACTACGAGTCATATGAATGTATGTAGTACATACTCAATATATGCGTTTTTGTAGAATGTGTGAAGTACTACATGAATGTGGGAATGCTAGTATTTTTCCCTGGAAAACTTGTATTGTGTGCGCCTCTACTTTATGTCTCTTCCTCTTCGTTCCTGGCATGAATATTATGCAGATTGGATGAAAGAGATAAATCTGATTTCAAGCTTTCTTGCTCTACAAAAGTCAGATTGAAAAGGAAATAAAGATTTCCGCTTGTGAATTTGATCTTCAGTTTCGTTTTCATATTCTCGTAAAAGAGTTTCCTGGTTCGCTCTAGACCTTCTTCGACGTTCTCTTTCTCGTCACGCTACATATTGACAGCCCTATAAGTATACTGGAATCCACTTTTCTCTGAATACATATGTACCTATCTACATTATGTGGATGCATTGAGACCGATTGAACATGTAATGTAAGTTTAAAATGGCGTGTATCATGGCAACCCACTTACACAGATGCGATGATTCGACCTCATATAGCTGACTCCAAATTGCTGAAACTTGTATAGTATAGTATTTGTCTTCCTTTGGATGTTTAATTTAGGAATGCATTTCAAATTCCTCGACATTAAGCTGAATAAATTAATAATATACATACATATATTGACGTGATGCTGTTCCACGATCGTAAAGATTGCTGAACTGAAAAGACGACGAATTGGTGAGTCCTTCAGCTGTAAAAATATGCCATATGTTTTGACATATATTGAACTGATATGCACGGACGAACATGCGTTTCTTCCATTGTATGGAGCAAAAAAGTGGAATTGCATTTTTTTAATATTGATGATGAAAGACTTCTTTGAAATTCGCTTAAAATGCACACATAGACGAATTCGTAGGTGCTCTGTTGGGATTTTTGTATTTCGAATGTATTTTACATTAGGTCGTTTTAAATTGGAAGGTACATTTGTTCCTCTCATCGGTTCCATCCAATCACAAACACATGAAAGAAGTTTTGTGAATTATATGAAGTTTTTTAAATGGCTTAAAGTTATTGAATCAAGATCCAAATTACCAGACAATACCAAGGTTGTCAGTATAAATTATGTGTTTGAAGTTTTAGAGAACTATTTTGAAATATATGGTGGATTTTCTGATAAAACAAAACTTGAATTGATCATTTGAGTCTCCAGGTGTATCCAACATTATGATGTTCACGGAAATTACAATGTATGTAAGCTTGAGTGGATCATTTTAATAAACTAATTATAGTGTGCACTGAGGTTATTGAAGTTAAACATGTCACCAATGGCGTAGGTGGATGTACTAACTACAATAAGTAGATATAGATATGCATACGAATAACATGTAATGCAACTTGCCAACCTTACAGTTGAACTTTGAAAATAATAAAAAAGGGAAAATTATGGCAACGGTGGGCTTTGGACCAAGTGCATTTGATCGATCGTCTCTACATATCCTGTTTTTGGCTGTATTCCTTTTCAGTTTGTGATACTTTCACATGTTCAGAATGCTTATAGACTACCTTCAGATTGCATTCCTTGTATACATAGTTATAGTCAAGTATGTGATTCGAAACAAATTATAATGCATCGGTACGTTAGTATCTACTACAGAATGTTGTAGATTCGCATTGAAAACTAGTAAGGGAATTCAAGCCAAATAGTTACTTAGCTATACACTGCCTATGTAAAATCTAGAAGATAATAACTTGTTTTTCCGTGTTTGATATTTTTATTCCACTTGGAGATACCTTTCCATGATATTTTGCTTTAGATGAATAGTTTGGAGGAAACGAGAGGTTCTCGGATCCAAACTATGCGTCCGTGTTGTACAGATATAATAGGGTGTACTTAATTTACATGCACTTATATAGTGTTTTCAACTTTGGATACTTACATGTATCTATGTCTATACTTACAGATATAAGATGTGTACACGCTTATATAGGAAAGATGATTATTACTCCATCTGCGTTTAGATTTAGTATTGAGTTGCCTCATGAAAATTCTCATCTGATACATGATTGTATATGGTTTTTATTAAATTCCTTGTAGCAGAAAAGTATCGCTCTCTGTCTCTGTGTTTAGAATGCCAAATTTTGTAAGATTTTGCAATGAATGCCGGTAGCAAAAGCACATGCATATTATTCTACTGATGCTGGTATATTTTACTACACTAGTTTTTTATTCGAACAAGGTATTTCAAATACATAAATTGCTTCTAGAGTGTAACTGTTCACATGCACTTCTGTGTGTTGTACACGGACGGTGTACAGTACACTACTACTATGTATTCCATCCATAATGCACATCCTTCCCGTTCATTCTCCGGTTTATCAAGTTATGAATATTTGAGTACTCTTGTGTGAAGTGAACCATGTCTGGACCACAGCAACTCAATCCTGCCCTTATAATCTTCATGATTGTAATTCTACATGTATTTTAATTCTTGTGAAGCAGTACGAGAGAGTTTTCCGAGAGGGAAATTAATTGAGGACGTTATTAAAACTGGATTCTATCCTTATACGCTCTCTGCATTCATTTGAATATCTATCGACGTATCTCTTTCATATACATGACATATTAATGTTGTATTTGCTTGGAAAGCTCTTCTGTAGTTTGAGTTCATCATATATATCTAGGTTTATGCTTTAGTAAACGTATTTACTTAGTCACTACTGACTAAACTTTAATATAGACTTAGATCTTTCATATTGAACAAAATCTTGTTGTTGTATTCCGGATTTCCAGTATTAATTTAGAGCTGCTCTTGTATCTCTTCATTTTATGTAGATATGATATTCAGTTATTAAACCCTTCAGAGATGATATTTAGTTCATGAGAGTATCTATCCATCCTCGAATGATATTTGGTTTGACTACTAAAATAAAATTAATTTTCAGGAAGTGAATTAAATTTAGACGAGTCTTGTAATTATGAGCATGTATTTCGGCTTAGGTATATCTACATAATTGTTACTCTTAGTACAACGGGCGGGATGAAATTAGTTTTCATATTAGTGAAACGTCCTCTTCAAGGAGTTTTCCAATGAAGTAATATTGCTTATACGTCGTCGTAATTGCACGAACAAGTATCTCCATGTAACCAATCAATTTTTTTCCAATTTCACCAGATTACAATTATTGTGTTACGCAATCGTATCTATTAAATTTTGAAACTTTACTTTAATACTGCCATATTGGTTTTATATTTTGGTTTCTATAGTTATAGTGAGTAATTTCTGATTCCAGGAATGAAGATCAAGTGTCCGTTCCGAATTCAGCTTTCTGTTCCATTTATATAGAAGGTTTTATGATGAGATTTTATGGCCAGTGTATGTTTTGTCTATAGAACGCACTTGTAACCAAATAGAGAACAGACGGGGGGAAATGGTTTAAGAGAAGGATCAAGAGAAAATCATACAGCGGAATGCAACAGAAAAATTGAGGTCTGTTGGTACTTGGTACTTACACCTTGTTGTTGTTGTCGTTGTCGTGGTTGCTGTGAAGTCTACATACTATTATGAAATTATACAAAGTATATCTATAGATTACAATACAAGATGTATCTTGATAAATGCGATGCAACTGGAGAGGGCGAAAGAAGCAGGAACGTTTTATAGGCTCATTTTATGCTTTCAATCGCGTTGTAGTAGAAGCTGTAGTAGTAGTAGTACTACTAGTAGTTTTTTTTTTCGACTGTTTATTTTCTGGCTTCCTATTCGCTTCCTTGTTTTTACTTTACGTGTAAGTATACACACTTTATTGCTAAGGATGCTGCGTCTCCATAGTCAGAGGATGGCGTTAGCCATTCGCTGACGTACAAGTAAAAAAAAACTTGTTTTCATATAGGTAAATCATGCAAAGCAACCCAATAACTTGATGTCTAGTAGCGTGAGAGGAACCAGAGAGTGTTAGATATTGTAGTCGGGTAGTTTTTATAATATATTACACTGTGTGTGTACTCTATATGAGATTAACTAAGGTGAAATGCTGTGAACCATGGTTATACCACGTATAATTTTTGGAGATGGCAGTATGGATAAAGGAAGTGAGGATGGAGTAAACTGAAGGAAAAGAGAGTAGTATTGTGTATTGAAAAAATACAAGTTTCAATTGTAAACTTTTTTTTGCCAAAACATTTTTTATGATATGATTGACCATTTTCATCCGACTCCTATGGGTATCTTCCATTGCTGACGGCAGTTTTTCAGTTTTTTCGCTCTCTCTCTCTCTCTCTCGGTCTGCTCGCTCTCTTCACTGGTGATTTCAAGTCTATTGTACTCTATGGGGAGTTTTATGACTTTTATTACAGGACTAATGCAAAAACTACCTAGAGGTTTTCTTTCCTTTCCGTACACTTATTCTTGCTATGTAGACGTTATAGTAGATATACTTGTACGCACGTTAATACTGTATAGTTGTTTTTTTGCTCATGTCTCTCACTCCCTTCAGATCTTCAGGCAGATCCAAATAGATACACGAAGTTGACTGACTCGGTGTTTTCCTATATGGCATTTGCTAGTAGTCTTGTAAGTATAAGAAGCAATGATGAAGAGGGAAAAAAGCGGAGTAAAAAGTAGTAGCAACCTCCAGCGTTCCGTTTAGTTTAGTAAGTGTAAATTTACACTATTCATGTATCTGATGTTTGTGTGTATCTATACGTATGTCTTTAACCAGGTTGTTTTTCCTGTATACTTGAGTATTTCACTGCCACTTCAGTGTGCTTAACAGTGTATAAACGTGATGGAGAGAGAGAGAGAGAGCGAGAGGGAGAAGAAATAAGAAGTTGTAGCTTTCTCAGCTGAACTCGGTTAATAATATGGATATGAGAGTCTTGGGAAGACCAAGTAGTAGAAGAAAACTTTACAGTCTGTATCTTGTTTCACCTTTATATGTGTACTTTGAAGGCATTATATCATTTACAAGATCTGTATTCAGCACTGGGTACGCATATAATTTACTGTTCCCTATAATAAAGAGAGTTCTGTAACTGCATGTTCTAGGTTTGATAAGCCGTATCTATCTTATGCATGGCTACTGTTTGCAAAAGGGTATACTTTAATGTAGTGTGTGCATCGGACAAATAAAGACTTGAATGTGTGTATGTTTATGCACATTGGGCATATTAAGGCTGAATGTGTTCGTTGATGTGCATTGGGCATATTAAGAACTTGAGTTTTATATGTATATAAGGTATTTTCCACATTACTATGTAATATCTAAAGACTAGATATATATGTATATTTTTATATTCTACATAGTATAAGTAAAGGAAGTAAAAAGTGTAATTGCCGCCATGTTTTCACTCGTTCATATATTATCGTCCTATACTTATATAAGTATATTGTAGAGTGCCAGCTTTTGGATGAACACAAGTTTCATTGGTATTTGTTATAATTATACATATAGAGGTTTACTACATAGTTCTCGATACACACACACAAAGCTTTTCTCCCTGACTACTCCATATTTATAAGTGACTTATCGGGCTGTGGGAGTCTTGATGGTGTATGTATTTCACCCGAAACAAGCCCTGTTAATGTAATAGAAAAATTGTGAAAGAGCCTATTTCTCGCAGTTTATTGAGAATTTTCTCGCTGTGTACGCAAGTACGATTTTTCTTTTTGCCTACACTTTCGCAATCTTTGTGGATGCTGTGGCAGATATATTTTTGTATAGTTATAGGTTTAACAAGTTAACTTAAGTATAGTATAGCATAGGTTTAGCATGGTAGGATTCGTTGATAGTGAAGCTTCTACGCTAGTATGTTGGCAGTTATAGGTTTAGTATGTTTAGCTGTAGTATACTACTTTTGGCTATTTATGTATGTATGTATAAGGTTTTACATGAGTATCTAGTTAGATTCTTTATGCACTTCATACTTCATCCATGTCACTCTCCCTGCTTCGTGTTCCAATCATCCAACTTCTCGTCACAGCCGCTCTTCACGTTCTGGCTTATTTAATTTTCCCCCTTTTCTTCCAGCACTATTTCGTCTCTACTCCTCAGAATTATCATTGAATTACTCCTTATGAACCAACCTTTTTTTTGTTTTTTTTTTACTTTTATGGGACATTCGGTTGTGGCTGATTCACTTCATTTTCTTTGCCTTCTTTTTCCTTTGGATAATAATGACGGTCATGCACACGTATAATATTGAAATCTTGATGATAGAATTTTTGTAGCCATGACAACTACATAGCATCAATAATTTTGGTGTATAATGTGTACGTATACAAAAGAAATTTATTTTTGTTCACGATTAATGTACTTATACATAAGAATGAGGAAAGTATATGTATTCATAAGAAGATGTAAGAAGTTATGGTTCATTTTTTATGTTTCGTCGGCTGTTATGTAGGTCAAAAACTTTACCCTGAGAATAGATTGCTTTATAAAATATTGTGCAGCTCCTACTTTTTTCTCGGTATAGTCCATAGTGATATTTGTAGTATTTCTAGGGTAAAGTCATGCACAAGTTTGGGCGGTCAGCATCTTTCAACTGTAATGTTATACGATTGTACTTTTCCCCCATATTGCATACATTGTAAAAAAGTTGACAGTAAAGAGTAAAGTTTTTATTGCTCTCTCTCTCTACTCCAAATATTTTTTATTACAATGCATCCGTTCTGTTCCCAAGTATGCATATGAGGGTGTAATAATAATAATAATAGGTATCCATACTCCGTCCGTCCGACTACTTGAGTGCCACTGTGTCTCTGTTTGCGAGAGTTGAATCCTCTCGAGAGAACATTGCCTTTACACAAGTTAGCCAAGTTTTTACATATACTTATACTCCCTTCTTCTAAAAGCTAGAGTGTGAGATATACATAGAAGTATAGGTGCTTCAGTTCAAGTATGTAAATGTGTTGGAAAGGAGAACTAAAACCAAAACCAATATTTATGGGGAAGACAAAAGAGTTAAATGAAAACTTTGCATAAAAAGGAGAGATGAAAACTTTGTGTCAGAAATTGTTCAGCTACATTTTTCATGCTGTGAGTCACTTTCTGGACGGGTTGAATTGTGGTCTGTGAGACACTGACAGAAATACATAAGGAGTTTGTGGATGCGGGACGTACACATAAATCTAGATATATGTATGTATCTAATCTATCTATCTGTACTTGAAGTATGGGAGATACTAGAATTAAGAAGGTTAAGCATATTATGCCGTTTAAGCTAATATGGTTTATATTGTCATTGTCATACATACACTGTAACATAATAATTTTAATATGAAAAAAAACAGCATCGAAGGTAATACTATTGTCTTTTCGCATTTTATTAATTCTTTCTCAAAGATGCAGATATCTAGTGGTATTGTGATGTTCAAGTTTATAAGTAGTAACATTGTGTCCTTTATCAAATCTTGTGTATGCAGTGCAGCTTATCGTACAAATGGGTATAATTATGCTAGGGGAAAAACTTTAGATGGTTGTTGGAATTGAGGAAAATGTGAATTTTATGATCTGTATGCATGTATAGTTGTATACCAAAACTGATGATCCAGCATTTTTCGATGTATGGGTAGCTTCTTCTTGAGTGTGTTTCGGTATCTTCTATGCTCTTATTTCAAATCCTTTTCCATAGTGTCTCTATGTTTGTCTCCTTTCATATTCTCAACGCATATGTTGGTTTCTGCGCTCATGTTCTCAATTATTGTGCTCGACTCTATCCATGCCTGATTCTAAAAACTCTGCTCTCTATACTCGCAAAAAGTTGCCAGACTTTATATGAAATATGACAGCACCCTAGACCTTTTATTACCTACGTGGGACTTGAAGAAAGAATGGATGTTCATTTTGGAGGTGAATCTCAAGGTTCTCCAAGGAATTTATTACCATGTGGGGAGTAGCCAATAGAACGGATGTAGTGTACATATAGTTAATAGCAATGATTTTAGCAATTGGTTGTATTTACATTGGAGTTAAAACATTGTGTCTATAAGTTTGTAAAAATTGGGAGTACATGAACAGTATTTACAATTACAAGTATAGATTAGATACATAAGGATCACTATATGTAAGTTTCTTATATTAAATGTTGGACTGTATGAAAGCTCCTTTTGATTTTGTATACATGAAAAACATGTAAAAATGCATTGATACAAACATGTTTATGGCTAAAACTGGAAAATATGTATTTTCTTGTTCAATTTTAAACATGGTCCAGTCGTGGGGATGCTTGTATGGATGAGGAAAAGTACTTGAACCTAGTTCTCTGATGTGGGGATAAATGTTGAGACCAATCTGTTCGGTTGATGAAGACAAAGTAATGAACTATGTGCGAGCATATATTTTGAAATATATTTTTAAAGATGGACAGGTGGATTTGATTCTCCCCTTCTCAAAATCACTTGCAATCATCACATGGTACTTTGTTGGGCAAACTTTGTTTAGATATTACACTAAGGTTGTAATATTTTGGTATGCACGTCAGTAACAACACATCTGGAGGTTATCTGCAGTATGAGCTCCCAGTCTTTTGAAATAATCATCATCATCATCTGGTAGTCACTTGCGCCTTACCTCATCTCCACTTTCTTTATTCTTAAACGATGTTAAGTCCACCGGATTTATTCTTTCTTGGCTTGTATTAGGTCTTTATAAAAGTTTAAGTCAGAAGGAGGTTATGCTTCTTTGGGTCTTGCAGTTCCAGGTAAAGTGGATATGATACTATGTATTCTTATAGTTGCAATGCTATGACGAATTTGTGATCACTATACCTATGTATAGTATGCTTTGGACTGTAAATGATGTTACTTAGCAGTCATGCTACATAGTATTACGAAGTAGGATTCTATTGGTGGTGGATATAGTATTTGGATGTAAAAGCGACGGAAATCATAGGAGTGAAAATAATCTCTTCTTTTCATATTGCAGTTTATGTGTCATATAGACCGTGTTAAAGACATTCATTTGCAAATTTACACAGGTTTAGTTGAGTTAATGCTAAAGCTAGTAGGTAGTAGTCCTTGAATATGATATTAGGCTGTTAATGGTAGAATAAACGTGTAGGAAAACTGAAACGTATAATAATAAAAAGGCAAGCTGCTACCCCGCTTCTGGAAAGTTGGCAGAAATGGTTTGAAGAAGTAGAAAAAAATATGTATGAGAAGATAATGGAGAATGAAGAGGGGAAAAAGTGGAAGGGAAAATCATGATCTTTGTGGTGAAGTAAAAATTTGTTCTGTGGTTCATCTTGTTCATCCTGTGGTGGTAGTACTTTACTTATACACCTAGGTATACATACTACTTACTTATACATAGTGAGTCAAGGAAAATATATGAAGAACTAAAAGTGACTTGAAAGAGAGAACTGAGGAGACTTAGAAAATAAGAAGAACTCAACGAAGACTTGTAAAATATAGGTAATGTAGTTGATGAGACTGTGAAAATACTAACTTATATACATAGTAAAAGGCAACTTGTATAGCAAAAGAGACTTGGAGAATATAAACTTAAAGTAACAGAGACTTGAGAATTCGAAGAGAGAAGAGACCTGGAGAATATGTACAAGTCCTATATGATAAATGGGTTGGATGCGGGTTGAAAAGAGAATGTAATGAAACGTGGCATAATGAAGCAGACTACATGGAAATGAGGACCTGTTCTTCTTCTTCTTCTCAATCCTTTTAGTAGCTTCTTCCTCTCTTCATCTTACTTTACCCATCATCATGACTCTCTTCCACATTAACTCCACTGTATGTATATCTTGTTCGTTTTCTTTTCCAGCCTCTCCGTCATCTTGTTGTGGCCGTTTTTGAAAAAGTCCTTAAGGGTTATTTTTTCTATCTCTCCAGTTTAATTCTAGTAATAAGACTCGTTACGTATACTGTGCACATGGAAAAATCAGTTTATATACGCTTTAGATCCCATATATTGCTGCTCAGGGTAGAACCCTTATGTAATTGCCTATGGGGCAGAACCCTTGTAAAGCCCCTTGGATGATGGTCTTTTGTTAGATTCTTTATAACTCTAAAATTGCCTCGAGGTGAATCACGACAACGGAGATTAACAGCTGTAAAAACAGTGAACATGGAAAAGATGAGACAAGAGAGAGAGAGAGAGAGAGAGAGAAAAAGTTTTTCTATTATATATTGACTATGGGAAAAAAATTCATGGAGAGATGGAAATTAACACAGTTTTCCTTTACCTCTGCATGGACACATGAGACTCTCACAGTGTGTCGGTGGATGTTGTTGTTGTCTTTACTACTATTATACTACTACAGCATGTACTTGTATTACGTTTATAAAGACAGGAGGAACCTTCCTTCCACCCCCGCTTTTCGTGCTCAACTTGTTTGAGAAACTCTTGTGTGCCCCCTCATATGCTTTTACTCTTCGTCTTCTTTTTTTTACGATATTTACTACTACAACCAGAATAATATGCATTGACTCCTTTATCTTGATGCATTTACTCTTCTTCTTGTAGTTTTTTGTACCATCATTATATAGTTTTGCATTATGTACCTTACCAACTTAAATGCAGGTTGACAGTAATGGTATAGTATGTTGGGCTCAATAGGGGAGAGTACCAGAGTACTATAATGAGAGTACGGACGTGTGGTTCTGTAATTGTGTATCTATGTATGTACACTAATGTAATTTAAAATATGAATAGCTTTGGTTCGGGTTATTCATGCGTTTCTATAGATAGATTTGGATACACAAGTATCTGAATGCATAATATCGTATATGAGCTGTTGGCTGTGTGCAGTGTGTGCACATGTTGGGTTAGTTAGGTGGAAGTGCGTGAATAGGCAAGTGCGTAAAGTATGTATTTATGTATTTATAGAGAGAGAGAGAGAGAGAAAGGATAGAGAAATAGTGAGGTAAATGAAAATGTATACGGGCTGAATGAGTCGACCACGCGAAAAGACATTCTCAGTCTATTACATACTCACACACATAAATACACACGCACACTCAGACATCGTGACGTGGATTTAGATATTTAAGCTTCAAGTTGGTTATTGTGTCGATATATTTATGTGTGTGGAGCTATTAGGAGATTCGGTGCGTATGTACTATGTACATACATGCCTTTCCTTAATAATATGTAGGTTAGATACATTATATATGGAACTGCTGACGAGGCGATGCGATGGTTTAGTGTTAGAACATTGTTGAATCATTCTTTCGTGAAATTCTGTGGACTCGTCCATGTGTATATAGTCTCTATATAGGCTGCTCTGTATGTGAAAGTAAATTGTGATAAGTCTTTGAAGGTAGTGGATTTATGTATTCGAATGCAGTAAGGTAGTTGATTTTATGTATGTCAATGCAATAAATCGAGGTATAAGGAATTATTATATGTATTTGAAAGCAATGAGGCAGTGGATTTCTATGTATGTATTGAATATATGGCATGTATATATGGATCGGATATGGAGTATATTTGAAGTCTTCGATGCTATAATAGTCTTCATTATTATGATTGTTCAAACCAGACTCGCGGGGTATAAAGGGAAGAAAAGGAATGGAAGGCACACACGCCTGACTTGTGCGACTATTAATACAAGCTGAAGGGAACATTTACTTGAATTGAATCGTATTAATTGGATATTTTTTTCCTCCTCATTCCTAGTACAGTTATAGTGTGTAGTGTGCACTTATATCTATAAGTATATACCTTTCAATACTTTGGTTGTACCTTATTATATTATGTAATGTAGGATATGCAGCGTATACAGTGAATGGTCGATTCATCATTTATTTAGGATTCGATTATCGACGTCTCTTATATAACAGTTTGTTCCGTATACTCCTCGATTCACGTTCCTATATAATAGGACTTTCATTTGTTCGGAACTGTGTTACCGTGTACCTGTTTCCGATCATTTGTTTTTTATATACGCCGTGCACTCACAGTCTTATGTTCCTATAGTGTAAGCTCGCTCAGTCAGATGTGTGGAGTTTATTAATATTTTTCTATTGCTCGATGTAATTACTATGTATTGTCGTTTATCGTTACTTGGATTTTGCACATCTTTTGAAACATACCTGGATAGTTTCTTAATTCCTGTAGAATTAATGGATGTGTTTGGGGAAAATATGCTTTGAATACGAAAACAAATTGTTATTTTTATAATTTCGATGTTAGGGGAGAATGTCAAATAGTAGGTAGTCGTCTTACTTCAGGATTATGAACTCTGTGGTTTTATTATTGACGTGTTTCGATTTTTGAATTGAAAACAAAACATGCACATAAGCCACGCGGATGCATAATTTAGGCGTTCCTTACTATTATTACTGTGAATGTTGAATGTAGTAAGGTAGATGACCAAATACTACGATGCTTGTAGTGTCTTATGTGTTCGTTATTTGGTTATTTGTTCTCAGTTTAAAATCTACAGCGGCTGTACATACATTGGAACATGTTTTTTATAATTGAAGGTAGTAATCTGGAGAATTTGCAGGAGGTATTAGGTATATAGCTGATGCTCTCTCATGTCATTAACATGGCATGATTGTTTGGATTAAAAAATGTATAAAGGATTGAATATTTGATGGAGTTGAGTTGTTATTGAAGTTCATGCGGTGACGTTACGCGGATTACTGATATTATTTGTTGATAAATTATTTAGATTGTCATGCGTTCTCTTAGGCTTTGTTTACATGTTGTAGGTATATGCATGTTGGTCCTGTGTTATATATGAATTTGTCTATCTATATGCATGGGCTATGCCGATTTTTCTGGATACCTGTCTCGTGTAATTGTGGCTATATATATTTGTTGAAGCAGTTCAGCATGCTACTAGTGCGATGTTGTGACAAAGTCCAGATATCTGTCCCGTTGGATCGTCCACGATTGCGTGCCGCCAGAAGATGGTTTAAGAAAAGAAAGAATTTGTAGTGGCATTTAGACTCTTGTTAATGTTATGACACTGTATAAGGACTACGGTTCAACACATTGTAGGAGTCAGCAGCATACCATAATAATGGTGATATGGTTGATACAGTAGCGAGGTATGGAATATATACACACACACACATTATGTGTACAAAGAGACCAAGTGTGTCGCCAAAACCAATCATAAGTTATGAATAACTTAAAAGGTTGAATGTACTAAGTTTCATTGAGTTTATTCTATGCTTTATACCTTATGCACTACATTGAAACCGTAAAAAGGTGGAAAGTTTTGTGACGCGTAAGTACCTGTACATACATATATGAAGTATAAAGTATTACAACAATACATAAGTAATGACGGAGTAAATATTTGCAAACGTGGAAGAGTCTTTCGGAGGAATCCAAGTACTATATTCATAACTCTTCCTCTCGAGCAATGAACGGCATTTAGGTTATTGTCAATTATTTGGCATTCCTTCTGGTATATCGCAGTATAGTATACTATAATACTACACAACAGCCGTCTTCTCAAGTTGGACTATAGATACTCATCGTCGTCGTATAGATTTATTTAACGTTCGACCGATGAAATCACTTGTTATTATATTGTTGTTGACATTTCTATGTATATATTGCTAAATGCTTTTCCTGATATTGTTTTTATTGACTGTCAGTTTGCAAGGACGGATAACATTTCACTGAAAGCGTTAATTATGTAATAATTTGACTAATGACGACCACTGTTTGTTGCAATAATTACTTTAGTTGTTTTGGAATAGTATTAGGTATACCTATGTATATGGTATGTATATACAACTTCGTAGTAAATAAATCCAGAATATGCGTATTAGTTAAATTCCTCAAATAGGCTCCATTTAAGGGCTAATGTAACTCCTAGAAGTGTATACATTCATTTAACGTGTACCTATTGTTTTGTATGGCCAAAAGCATTTCCGTTGTAAATATTTGCAATTCATATTTGCGTATATATCGTTTCTGTTATCTTAAACGTTGAATTTGGTTCGAAATTATAGTTTTTGTTTAAATTGCCCATTTAAGTAAGATTGGAGTTGGGGACCATGATTACACTTTATTTAAATGACTTCCACTAAAAGCATGTATATCTGTAGCGTATGTAGAGTACATAGGAAATGTGAAGTAAAGGCATACTATTTTATACCTTGCGTTACCATTTGCAATGAAACTTCTGGAAAAATTTGGAGGGGGCAAGAATGTTAGTTTCCTGATGAGAAATGTAAATGGTCATACGAGACTTACTTGTCTAGGTTCTACAAATGCTTTATACTCTAGATTTGCATTCTTTTTATGCTATTTTAACAAAAATGTTTTAACTTCCCTTTTGACAGGTTATATGGAATTGCAAAATCTCGTTTATTTTATGGAATGTTTTGTTGTTGAAGGAAAGAACATTCCTTTATAGGTGGAGTCATGTGAAGTAAAACTAAACTACTATAGTGTTACATGAAGGAAAGTGAAGTTGATAGAAAGGGGATTTTGAAGAGCGAAAGAGCGATGTTTGGGATAAAGAATAAAAAAAATAATAAGGTTTGGGGAATAGTAAATAAAATACAGAGGACTTTATGCAGATCAATGTGTTTCTGTAGGAAAAGCGAGAAAGAAAGAGGATTATGCATAGAAAATTGAAGGAAAATCCTGTTGTGTAAGATATATTTTGGCTGTGTAGAAATTTGCAGCAACAAGAATTTGGTGTTGTTATGAATGTATTAGTATAGAGAAATGTGCAATAACATCGAGAGATGATGTATGAAAAGATGTGCATAAGGCAGTGGGCAGTATGAGATATACATACTTTCAGAGTGAGGTATATACGATTTCTTATATGTAATGCATGTATGGGTAAAAGGCGTTGGGACGACTTTGCATTTATTGTCGGTAGTGAAGAAATGTGCCAATGTTATTTTCTTGATCTGCCGTCCATATGTTTACTTGTCTGAGTCTTCCTTCTTTTTCCTAGATTTGTTAAGCTGTAGTATTATGCATAACGGGGTATGCCTTGGCAGGTGTTTTCTCCTCTTTTTTTTACCTCCTTCTCTCCTGCAATGTTCCAAAACCTTATGGTATGTTATGTTGTGCAAGAATATTTTTGTTGGTGTTGTTTTTGCTCATGCATGTAACCGTATGTAATGGAATTAAGGTTGAAAAAGGATGAAGTTGGTGTGTCCGGGATGGTGCTGTTGCTTTTTTTTCTTATACTTTTGTTATACTGGAGCTCAGTACTTGGGACAGGGTTAATGCTTGAAATACTCTGTTGTTACTTGTGTCAATAGTAGTACATAGTAGAGATACTATACAGTACGTATTGCCTCCAATACTATAATGTTATTACAGAACTCCGACGGTATAGAGATAGTACTGGTATACCTTAGTGCAACAAGAAATAGTATAGTAGTTGTTGTTACGACTCAGTTGAATGGTGGAAATAGAAATATGTTCTTGTCGTTTGTTAAGAATATTATTTTGTACTGCTACAGGAACGGCATAGTAGAAACGTACTTTTGCGTTGTTACGGCCACCGCATCTCGCCTTTCTGTCAAACAAAAGGATTGTGCAAAGAAGTTTAAACTTTCTCAGAATTTTTGCTCGCATACATATTATGTTTCCACTACTATTACCCTATGTGCTTTCCATTCTTCTACCCAAGATTCAATGTTCTTGTTCACATTTCCTTCTCCATATGTATACTACTTTGTACTCCTTTTGGCATGTACAGTCTAATCGTAAGCTCCTTCCCCGGAGTGACACGGCATAGTGAATAGATGAGAAAGAGAAAAAATAGTGATTGCAAAAAGCTAACTGCAGGGTGCTTTCCCTTTTCTTATGCCACCTTATAGTAGTAGACTGAAGGTACATAATGTGTTTTTTTTCTACGCTTTGCTGCTGCTGCTGCCGCTGCTGTTGACTACCTGTTTTTCCTCAACGGACTACCGTTCAACCATCAGACACACACACACACACCCTCTTATTACTACTGCCCACTACTACAGATATATACACTCATGCACTACTGTTTGTCTTGTCTTTTTTTTGCTTCACACTAATAGTTTAGTAAGATTGTGTGCTGTAATACTAATGGCATGGATCTGCCTCGTAATGGCCTTTTCCTTTCATTTGTATTCCTAATAGGACCAGGAGCATTTAGCCGGTGTATTGGATTTGTTTGCTTACAGCAAACGTACAATCAGCTTTGGATCTCTTGATACTTATTCAATCTGGATAGGAATAGGAATGAAATGAAAATAATTGTTCTTGTTTGGAAAATAAATTATATGCTCGCAGTATTATTTGCTTTCGCTTATACAGATAGTAGAGTTTAGGAGCAAATAAGGTTCGTTCAAACTAGTCAAGGCTTGTATAATATAAATATGATTAAAGTAAATATTAGAACTATATATGTATTTATATAATCGACTTAAATAAGCCTATTTTGGTCATGTTGCCATAATAAACATAATCATGCTTCTTCATTGATGTGGGTATGGGTATATCAACATATGTGTATATATATAGGTTTTGGATTGAGCAATTGCTGTAGTTTGTTTACAACAAGAGCAATAATAATGAAGTTGATCCATCATCTTATGGAGGTTTAAAGGTTTCAGGTTGTGTAAACATTGTGTCGTTCAATGTTATACAAAATACTAGGAGTATACCTATAGGTAGTAAAATGTTTTGGAAGCAGACGAAGAGGAAGTCTTGTAATAACCAATTACCTCAACCTCCATTGCTAATGAACATTTTAAGAGATCAGTTTGTGTTTCAAGTGAGCTTATAATATATTTCCAACAACTCTCCTGCCTTCACTTTTAACTTTTGTGTATTTACTGCATTGTCTTCTTGATGACTGGGAATATAATAAGCGGAACCCGGATGTTAGATTTTCTGCTGTGCGCTCAACTTACACCCGTTGTATAAACAATTTTAATGTGCTTGAATTAGAGTTTATATTTGCAATACTTGACGTGTATGTATGTAAGTGTATGTATATATAGTCTTAAGTCATAACCGAGTGCATATGTTTCAAAAGAGTATTTTAAGTTGTATGGGATAGAGTAAGTATATATGCATTTGTGCAAGGTGTATAGACATTTTTTAAGGACGGACAAGAGCGAAAAGTTTAAGCATGTTTTGAGGTTGTTGTCGTTATGCCATGCTATCTTTATTTTTTTTCTTTCTCTACTATGTACGTCTCTAACTGTTTCGTTTGCGAAAATAGCTTTTCATCTTTTTTTCTCCTCTTTTTCTTTCTCTCCGTGAGGCAATTCTATTATTCCAGAAAAGTAAACATCTGACACTGGCAGTTTCCCGTTTTCTGCCGGAACTAGAATTTCAACTTTTTAGACATAACATGTTATATGTAGGATGTCGAGGTATTTTGCTGGCAATATTGATGTAAGTACATGTCTTTTAGCTCTTTGTGTATAGCTTGAATGGGCTTTTAACACGAGGTTGTTACATATACATACAGGTTGTGGGCTGTGTCATATACATATGAGAGGAACGAAATTTGTCGTATGGTGTAGGATTGGATGGATGTAGAGGATACTTTTCGATTCTAGAAGTATGCATGGATACATATTATTGTATTTATGTGTGTACAAGATGTAATGTTAGTTCAAGATGTTTTTGACATTGGACGAGATTACATATAAGTATGTATAAGAGATCATAATGTACAAAGAGAAAGGGAGAGGAGAAGGGTGAGGGAGATGTGAAATGGTCATTCTCCTATTCTCTTGTTGGCTTCAATTCTGTGTTCATGACATGTTTTGCCCCGAGGTTACAATTTCGCGGATCTGTCTATCTCTTAAGTTTCACAGAGATGTTTCCTTTGTGTTTCCTTTCTCCCACGAAGAGCTGAGTTTGTTATTTTTTATCCGACTACAGCTGAATTATATTCTCAGGATGTCAGTTAATGGAATTTTACTCGGAGCTATATAAAGTCAAAATCATGTTTTGAATTTCAATCTTTTCCTATGTATTCTATACATATACTTGTATATAATTATATACAAATCCAATAGTATACCACTCCAAAATATACCTTTCACATTCAATTGTACTTATATATGAGTATAAACAAATCTCTTGTGATTGTGACTATGATTGGGAAAAATTGTTGTTGATCAAAAACAGTTAAATTTTGTTTCCAGGTAGAACGAACTTCTTTGGAATTGCGATGTCGTAATCAACAAAAAGACTTGGTACTTACGAGTCAAACTTTGAAAATTACTTTCTATTTTGCAATATATGCAAGTTCTTGCGTAACTTTCGTCTCTTTATTTACGTATGTTTCGCATGGAATCCATTCTATAGTAGTAGATCGAAGAGAATATTTTGTACATTATTTGAATTTATTTGAAGTATCATTTGTGAATTTCATTATTGAAGGAAATTTATGACTTCTCATGCTTCGATCTATGTACCTACATATGAAGGGCATGCTTTATGACCTTTGTATTGCGTGGAAAGTATCTGTGTAATGTGCACTTTTAAAGAATAAAGTTGGAAAACAGAAATTCATATTTTGCATTCACGACCTGAAATAACTTGAAATTCTTTGATGATATGTTCTTGAGTTTGAGGTCCCTTTTGTGGTACGCACGTGCTTAGCCCGAACTTGAAATCCATAGAGAACTTGTAATGTTTCAGCAGCTTCCTTTGAATCATTTTCAATTTCATGAATAACTGATTTGTTTAAATGGTACTTTTTAAGTATTTCCGGTATTCCAAGCAAAATTAAATAGTCTCTGCTAAGTGCATACCTGACGGGTTTAACCCCTCCTGTCTATCTCTCTCCCCCATGCTCCGAATACTCCTCCTTTCTGGACATACGGAGTCGCAATGTACTCAAATTAAATTAGGTCCTTTATCAGACCTGCAACATGAATGTAGGGAGATGCTTTGAGTTTCACAGTGGATTCGTGCGTACATTTGGTGGGCATTAAGGAGGAACTATAAACGGAACTCTATTAGTTATACGGACGGCATGATGTAACATAGAAGACTGTTCACGTTTACTCAGTCACTTTCATGTGGCTGTAATTAAATTTAAATTCACATGACTCTGTCACTCTCTGGTTTGGTTCAAGTAAATAAGTTGCGAGTTCAAACGGACTGTTTGCGATTTTTAATTCCTTCCCTTTGTATATATTTACTGTATAGCCCCCTACTATATATTTCCTCCTTTAGAGCAATTTACTTTTAAAACTGTGATACTCGATTAAAGGTACTTTTACCTTATATACGTGTAATTACAGTGTACAGTGCTCCACTCAATTAGACGACGGGATTCATACAGATTTGCTCGATAACTCAACTGCCTTTGTTTTTAAGCCTTTCCTGCACCATTGTAAATGATTTTAGCTGAGGAGCTGTCCCTCAAGTGCAATTTAGGTCTTCCCTTGCTGGGATTCGGTAATTGAGATTGTATGTTGTATGAACCTCAGTAGTAGATACATACAAATCTACTGACAGTATTCGTTACAGGTTCCTCAGACTAGTACAGTGGTGTGCTCGCCTGACTGAGCATTATCATATAATGCTCGGCTGTAGATTAAAGTAGACATGCACATGAGACTTTGATTTTTTTTAGTTTTACTTGTGGCTTTGCACGTGTGATCATAAATGAGCAACAAGGGTTTCAAAGGTATAGGTATAGACGAGCGAGAGAAAGAGTGAGAGAGAAGGAAAAATTAGTGGAGGAACAAGACGAGAAGAAGATGAAGGGAAGGGACTGCTAGTAGCATAGGAAAATGGTAAATCGAGAAAGATGACTGCGATGAAGATAGATATATATAAGGACTAGAAGAATATAATTGTATGTGTGCTGTGGAAGGGAAGATCGGAGAAACCCTTGGGGGACTGTTTTTATCCGGGGTAGTAGTGGTAGGGGGTGAGTAGTCACTATTTTCTTATTATTCCTCGGTTTTATCCTCTTGTACTTATACGTAGTATTTAGCAACACACATAGATACATATATCTAAGTATGCTTACAATGATTGTTAAAGCAAACTAAACTTGATCCGTAGGCACAGTCTTGTTGCCACAGACGTCTAAGTATACTTTTACTTGCAGGTTCATCTTGTTGCCACGACTTTTACATATGCACGCTCCTGTTGTTGCCATGTAGGATTTTGTTGTTGGTTGCTGTGTGTGTGTGTGGATGCAGCAGTGCATTAGAAACCTTTTAGTGTATCCGGCTCTTTGGTATTGAAGTATCTATATATACATAGAGCGAGAAGAAAAAAAAAGAAAAATACAAGTTATGAGTCGTCGTGATGGTTGTTGGAGATGAGGAGGTAAAGTCTCTGGTTAGATGGGACGGAATGTACATACAGACAGACAGACACCAGAGTGATATGCGATGATGCAAAAAGGACGCTGACTATTTTTAATAAGGACCTGAGAGACAGATTATGTTTCTGTCGCTTTTCATTTGTGCATCACCCCTCAGTGATCTCTGTCGTGCTGTGCTTGCTATATACGCTCCGGGATGTTCCCTATTCACGGTGACTAAAATAGTACAAATAAATCCCATATACGCCTACTTTTTACCTTCTTTCTCTCCCTGGCTCTCATATATAAGTATATCCCTCCCTGAATCAAACGGTGTATATGACATAACCGTTGCATGGCGTTACAAGCATTATCGAGTGTAGTCATATGAGATGTACAACATATATACATATATGTATTCTACATATACGCATGTTACTGTCACTGAGAGTATCATGTGCTTACGTACAGGGAACGTCATATAAATTATTGTAGTTTGATGTTACATGCACTTTGTTCATGGATTCGCTCTCTATTTTTTCCACCAGAACTACTATATACATGTCTATCTATTTAGCTGTCAGAGTGTCATGTGCCTGCATGTGTTTTCTATGTGAACCATTAAGGAACCATAGGGACATGGTAATATGAACGGTAATAATGATGATAACGTACAATATTTTTCCTTTATGCCTGTAAAGGAGAACCCTTGTTCATGTAGTTTCTTCCGTCTCTATATGGACTTACATATTCATTATGCTTAACTTGACTTCGAACGAACCAACCGAGAAAGGTTTATTTATACCGAAATTGTGCGGAGCAAGTAAGAAACCATTGCTTATGGTGATACTTTCCGTATATAGGTGAATACAATTTGACGACGTATCGAATGGGCAAGGCAGTTACTAATGTCCTGTACCATTGTTGTTGATACGAACTTATGGAGTTGGAGTCTGTACTTGGACTTGCATTAATTTACTTGATACTGTTGATACTGTACAACTCCTCCGGTTATTTTTAGGGTATGTTTCGTTTTGGTACGTTACAATGCTGCTGGCGTCGGAGAGAGGACAAGTCCTTATCTACTTTTAGAGTTTGTTCGAGAGTTGGTTTTCGAGTAAATATGTTCTTATTGCCACATGCATCCTTTATAAGCCTTAAGTGCTTGTCTTGTTTCACGGCTTGTGCATATATACCTCCTCTATTGACTGGATAATGATAATACATACTACTTCATGGTGTTTTGCATCCATAATTTAATAAAATTCCAGGTCTACTTATGGTTAGGTTGACTACAGTGCTATGGAAGTTGTTTTCGTTTTGAAACATCTACTCTAGTATAAGTATATGCCATATCTATAGCTTGCGGGTTTTTTAAAATTTAAAGTTCAAAACGACTGTACATTAGAGTTAAGATCAGGGAAGTGTTGATATACTTACAGTCCGCACTATTATTGATTGATCCAGCCCTTATCGAAATTGAAAAGTTGTGAGTTCGTTTGGAAGTGACAAATAGTAAAATGGATGATGGAAAGGATGATGATGATGGTAGGTTTTCTGGTGTGAGTCTTGTGTGTTTGGGGATGCCGGGGGTAATGTGTGCTCAAAAATTAAACTATGGAGAACGGGAGACGGGGCAGATGACGACGAAAGCTTGAAGAAAGACTGAGAATTGAGATCTGAGGGAATGGAATAAGAACGTGGAGAGATGAAGCATTTGAATATTCGTACATCTATAAGTACATTTGGTGGCGTAGTATTCAGAGATCATCTAGCGAGTGGTGCGGTGGCAGTTGTAAAAAAGATACTTTTTTCGTCTTGTATTGCACGTATTTGTATTCCTATATGTTTAGAATTTCGCAATGATGGATTGGATTGCAATAAATTGAATTGAAATAGGAAGCCAAATAAGTTTCAGAGTGTTCACATGAAAGTATCGGGTATAGTTGGAGGGTGCAAGGGAAGAGTCGAATTTATTTACAAAAGGATATGTTCAAGGTAATCATAGAGATATGTAAACTTATGTACTAGTAAGCCGCGGTTCCTATGTATATCTATACCTCTAATTTCAATTCGTCCATGTATTTTCTCCGTGAGACCTTATATATGTCGTTGAAGAACGGGGAATATTGAAAGTTTGACTACAGTATCTATGTTGATGTCGGTTCAAAAAGTACAGTGCCTTTTGGAAGAATAGATGCTATAGATGAGTTCAAGCGTAGATTTGATATCTACAAGAAACTATATATTTATGTTGTAGAAGCAAATAAGGTGGTTGAAATGTTGTATTTGGAAAATACGCTGCTGCTCTCTTCTTCTTTGTATCTATAGAAACCTTACTATGGTGTGAAATACTAGTGATACTTTAGTAGTGGTTTGAAAAAGTGGAGGAAGACGAACAGGCAATAAAGTTTTCTGGAGGATCAACAGGAAAGGTAAAGAGAGAAAGTCCATGGGAAGATGGAGCAGAATAGTGTGTGTATCGTCGAGAAATATATTGGGTGCACTTGACAGGAATGGAATGGGGAGTGATGCTATAACCTTTTCAGTCAGAAGTGAAGCAAATGATGGAAAAACTAATAGAAGACCTTTTCACTCGTCATCTTATTTCATTGGCAAACTTTAGGAGAATACTATATAGGGTCTACATCCTTGTAATGAGTCAACTACAATCGAATCAAGGCAATGAGACCGGGTGAAACTGCCCGAAATCTTATTGGCTTCACTATATTTTTCCCTTATTTTGGTCTTTTAGTCTTACTCACTCACTCTCTCTCTCTTTCTCTCGCTTTCTGGTTCAGGCTTTCGTTACCTTCGGCATATTCCACTACAAACTTGGAACCCTGAATTACTTCGTATGAGTAACCTTTAATGAGTTTTTATATTGAAGGTAGCATTAGCGCTGGGATATGAACAGGAAATATGAGATTCTAGGGGTGAAGAGAACCAAGTAAATATCAAGGGCCAAGTGTAATAACTATATACCAAAGTTGAAATAGTAGGTCTTTGGGCTTCACTGTTCCAAATCAACTATGTAGTAAGTATCATGAAGGTCTTCTTGGTTGTAAAAAGTGAATACAACTTTGTTATGGTTTCATCTTATCATCATACTTTTGTGTTTTCCTCTATTTTCGCTTTCTCTCATTCTCTTGCTCACTCGATCCTCTCTCTCTCTCTCACTCTCTCCCTCCCTCTATAAGACTATATACTGGAGTTCCTCTTGGTTTCATAAGTTTGTAGGAATTTGCAAGGCTAACCGTTGTAGTAAGATTTTTGAAGCCGCTGCGAGATTTAATTATTTCTTGAAGAATGCTTATTATCATGACGATAACGCAGGAACCGCTGTGTTCTACGAATAGCTGAAGCAGGGTTGAATTACTTGCATAGTTGTGCGGTGAGGTTATAAATATACTAAAAAACATATATAATTACACTATACACAGAAAGATTATATAATAGTATGCTTGGTTGTTGCTGCTGGCTCATCATCTGAGATTTGATGTGTGCATGCGAAGCATTTTTAACCCGAACACTAATAATTCTAGGATGTGAGTGTATGTATAACCTGACAGCTTATCATGAATGGGATGCCCGCGTAGAATTATGTGGATATTTGTCAAGTGTGCACGCAAGTTTTGCGCCGGTAATCAATAAAATGACAAGATATTATCGGGTAAATGTTTACTTATATTGACATTTATATGCGTGCGTTATGTCAAGGGATTCGGAATAGTAGCGGTATTTAATGAGAAAGATGTACATATGTACATAAACACACAAGTGTAACATATACTAAATGTATGGACCCTTTATGAGAGTAACCCATACATACTGACTTAGTTTTCTCTATCGACAAACTATAGCTTAAAAAAGAAGATTTTATGTTTATTTATGTTTTGTTATTTTGTATTTCCCGATAGAGTACCGTCACTTTGCATCATCTTGGATCCCTCGCCCAACTCAAGAGTGACGGAAGTCTTTTCTATACCGTGTCCACGGACAATTCTGAAGATCTGATTTTGTACCACAGCCAAAATAATGGCACGATGGATTTCCTCTTAGAGGGTAAGTTTACTATTTCTCATGTGCTCATATTGCGTCAATGTTCTTTTTGTACTTGTACATGTAGTTGTTGTGTGTAGGTACAACAAGGTCGTAAATACACTATGCGACATTTTCCCATTTTTTTATTTTATATTGTGGTATACTACATTATACACTGTCATATGCCGACATTCTATTTCTATATTTAGCTTTACGTTTTTTATGCGTTATATTATTTACACAGTATCTATAAGTATAAGTATACATATTTTGCGTGCATTTGCTAATCTTTTTTAGATACATTACATACATACATATGCTTAGCCGAGCAGTAGTTGTAGGTTAGGATTTTATGAGCATAGATACAGATACTCAGTTATTTGATTATATGTACCTATACCTAGTTGCGTTTGTTTTGAACGCACAAGAGAACAGGAAGAATAGGTTTATTAGGATAGAGAGGATGATGAAGTCAACCAAGAATTTTTTTTACCGTTTGGATTTCACTGAATTTTTATCGTGTTATATTCAAACTGTCATATACGAGACGTGAGGGTCTAACTGATTTTCTTTCACAGTGAATTTATACATCCGGTACTGTTAAGTAGAAGTTTAGAACCTCTTCGGAGTATTTTTGCAGTAGAGTACAAAGGTTCGTACTATTAGGCCTACGCATTTCTTGTTGTTCTTTTAAGTATGGAATGAGATTGGATCGTAGAATTCCGAAATGTACACAAAATAATGGTGTATGGCTTTATAGTATTGTAGCTCATACAAGTATTTCCTCTATATAGTTTGATGCCAAAAGTAATGAAAAGCTATAAACGCTTGTGTATGTAACAGCGTTTAAATACCGAATTTAAAAAGGTATAAGTACAGATGCTACATGGAAGGAGTTCAACTTAAAGGGGGACGAATAGAAGACTGTTGTATACAGATAAGCGGATATTACATGTATAGTGTTAGTACATTAGAGTAAAAGATTTTGGAAATAGTTTATGCGGTTAACTATCATTGTGCAGACACATGAGCTGTACATTAAGTCTGCTGAGTAATGTAATGGAGTAAGTAATGTAACGATGTGGGCAGTAACTGACGATGAATGAAAGAAAGAGCGATGATGGATGAGTCTGATATTATTATTTTTTTCGAGATTTTATCGCAAAATCTCCTTTACCATAGCATTCATTAGGTTCCCTCCATACATACACATTGACATGCAATGACGTTAGGTATTGCACGGAGATTTCCCGGCCCTGCATTGAGTTCTTTACGCCTGCTACATGTTTTCTTATACTTATATATATATATAAATAGTATATATTGTCATTTAGTTTTTATTTCCCTCTGTGGAATTCCACTTCAACTGGGGAATTCAGCTTATTTATTTTCCTGTGCGGAGTCTTTTAAGACGTCCCAACTTCTGTACATATGATACACTGGAAGCGAGTGAGCTGAAAGATTAAGATGGTTTAGCCTCCAAGCGTGATTTTATTTGAGAAAATAGCGCCGAAGAATTCTATGTATGAGAAAATCGCTCGCTGTATATAAATTCACATAAGAGGTTCAGCCTCTTTATATGATCGAATTACTTTTTCCCGAGAAGATTCAATGAGGAGGAATCGCTCCACGTTGCCTTGCACTGTAGTAGCTTAATTTTTTAAATTATCCGGAACAGTTTCGACATAAATACGTAGTGTGTGTCAATTAATGCTGTATTATAGTTGTATGTAACTATGTATAGTATGTCGTGTGTCGGATTTTAATGTGTGTATCTAATATCTAACACAATTATTTGAGACCTGACAATATGCAGGATTTTAATAAGTCAGTAAACGATTCAATCTGAAAACTCCTTTCCTAACGCAACATATGTAACTTTTATACACGTATTTCACGTATATACATATATAGGTATACGAGTATGTGTGAGTGATTGTGCGTTTGTTTGTATTTTCTATTATGAGGGAATCGCATGTCACACACTCATTCATCAACTACACTGTTTTCTCCATTATCTCCATTCCCGTCTATAGATTATGGGCCATACTACTAAAGGTTATGAGATAGAAGGTAGGGTAGGGTTGTGGGTAGCGTTTTTGAAGTAAAGCGTGTAGCATTAGCTCATACCTTGTTAATCATCCCTTTTGATAAGCTCCTTCTGATTTGGGAAAAGTTTTTATGTAAGCGAGAACTTTTCCAAAGAACCGAAGCTTTATTATTAGAAGTTATAGCTTTGTGCGTATAATACTTCCTTTAATATTTTT
Organism: Lipothrix lubbocki; assembly: GCA_034696945.1. Taxonomy (NCBI): domain Eukaryota; kingdom Metazoa; phylum Arthropoda; class Collembola; order Symphypleona; family Sminthuridae; genus Lipothrix; species Lipothrix lubbocki. The sequence goes on from JAQGAK010000105.1 coordinate 53,838, forward strand.
AAACTATATACCTATACACTTTTATTGGATAATTTTACACGTCTTGACATGTATCCATTTCCTGCATACCTCTTGTTGTTTTACAAGTTTATCCTTAACAACTTTAAGGGTGCTTCGACACAACGAGAACGTATAACGAAACTTAAGTGAATAGCGTTTCGGATCTTGAAATAGTAGTAGAACCTACAGTCTTTTCAAATCTAAATGGAACATAACGTTTCGATAGCTTGTAGCAGAACATGATATTTCAAGGTAGTACATATAATTATATGTAACTAAATGTAATGTTTTTACTCTTTGACTGAGTGAGTATACATACATATAATGTTTTGGATACCGGAACAGATCTCATAACACAACCTATAATGTTTGGAATTCTATAACAAAACAGTTCAGACGGTAGTAGCATTGTGTCGTAATAGATCCTCGCAGAACACGTAGCACTGTTCTGAACGTATAACAACCGTAATAATTCAAGAGTTCATTACACACAAAGCTTGTACTACTGTACGTATATACTTATATTCTTCTCTCATACTAGCAGGTACACAGGTGATGAAGTAAATCCATTGAAGACAGGAGAATAAAGGATAGTTATCAGTTATTGTTGTAGCATCTATGGAGGAACAAAAAACGGTATTTTATGAAGACTTGGTGGAAGCTGCTGGAAGCCAGCAGTTTCTTCATCTCTGTGTGTACCAGTACATACACGGTCCTTTTTTCAAATTTTCACCTGACTCCCAGTCAATGGTTTCACTGAAGCCTGGTAATTACCTACACTATGACTACTGTTTTCTTTATCTTTTATAGTGAGACAATATGTACGACTCTACATTTCTTATACTTATATATTATGATTAAACCTTTCAGCTCATTTCAACATGGTCTATATTTATGTAATTTATATGTTTCTCTCAACGGGGTCTCGATCGACGGCGTCGCGATCGACATACGATGACATAGTTGAGGTGGCAACAAACATTTGAGCAGCTTTGTATAGTAATACATGTAGCTCGTTGCCCCAACCTGCTGAATTTCGTTGCATATCTTGCATTTGCAATTTGTAATTAAATTTTTTTTTACACTGAACGTGTAGTAGGACATCTAAGCTATGGGTTATAGGGGTAGTTATTGTATTTTAATATTAAATTCATTTTTTAATTGATTACGAATCAACTCGAGTTAAGACGTAATGCTTAATCATAGCTAACTATGATTTCCGCGCGCTTTTGGCTACCTGGGTGACGTCATATTATCCTTGATTCGTAGTTTCACATTTTTCCGCTGCTGATCAATTCAACCTAGTACTATTATATTATCCTTGGTTTCTCTATTGTCTAAAAGTGATTCCAAAGCTTCGTGTGGTGAAGACGTTGATGCGTAGTACTAAAATAATTCACTTGACTTCATTGTATACAATGTAGTAGATAACTTAATGGATTTCGTAATGACTCTAAATATTTTGCATTTTTATGATGGGAAAACATAGCTTTTAAGTAGTTAAGTATAGATTATTAGGTCGAAAGGTTCCTGTAGGCTACGCTTTTGAAGATAAATGGGGAAGTTGTATTTAAGTCATTAAAATGTGAATATTGCTGGAGGATCAAATGAAATGGTTTGTTTATTCACTGGGTTATAACAGTTGATCCGGTGGGTTCAGTAGTATACCAGTTATAGTAGATACAGGAGAATGTAGCCTTACGATACTCCGTCAATGACAGTATGTTTTTGAAAGGTATCTTTATAAATATAAGTAGGCTCGAGCATACTGAGCCATTGAACATCCTGATCGGCACATAAAAATCATCGTTAGATCTACCTCTTTAATATGTCATTGGTTTGCGGATATTGCTGTATGGAATGGAGATAAAAGGATTTTTTCCTTCCTACTTCACTTGACGACATAGTGCTAGTAGTCATTAAATAAAACTAAATGGATATTTGTATTTGCTTGCCAACATCCTGAGGCTAATAATTCAGTGGATGAGAAGGAGGGTGGTTGGAATATGGCAATTATTGTAAATAATTGTATAAAACAGGCGTACAAAGTGTAGTAAACACTGACGCCTAATCTCCTTGTGGAAAAATTAAATTTTGAGATTTGACGTTAATAATACTTTATCCTTGACATACATTTTATGATTTAATAAAAATATTGACAGATAGTTAAAATTGATACCAATATTTTACACACGTAATTTGGATGTTTTGGCTTTAACCATCAGTTAAAATCTAGTAGTTCCTAAGGTAAAATACAGTTCTTGTATATCTGTATGTATATGATTTTAGGTGATAATGGTGGTTCTTCCCGAGAAAGCATCGCTAATCTTTTGGATGAAGGACTTGGCACTTCCCTGGATGGGACGGATGAGATCTCTTCCTCTATTCATTCAACATTAGGACGAAACGACTCTGGTGAGTATTATTCTTTCTTCTCTTGTTCATCGTCTCCTCGGCCTTTTCTCTTCTTATCAAGCCTGAGCATCTCCATATATTACTACTCCTCCTTCCTCTCCTTGTGCTTCTTCTCTTGGATCATCATCGTAACCCCTCTGGGGAAAGGAATAGTACATATTTATGTACGGTACATGTGGTATACATATACTAGTTGTCTCGGGACTTGTGTCGCAAAGATAAGGCTTACCTTTCCTATATCCTATGCATCTCTAGTAGTAGTACTTCCAACAGTTTTTGATACCTCTATGTTTAATTTCGTTTTTGTTACAACCCTGGTGTGTTGTAAGTGTGTATCTCTATTATATAAGAAATCGTATGCTGTGAAGAGAAACCCAAATAAGTGTACATGTAGTACAAACATATAGATATAGACTACACTGACTGTGAGTTGGAATTGCCTTTAACTCTATAGTAAAAGCATAAGCGGGAATAAGAATACAATAGCTATAAGCACAAATCCCGTCTATTTGCATGTAAGAACGTGACTTCGTCATTTTAAACATGACTGGGTCCTGGAGTTGCACTAGTGTGTTGTTGTTGCTGCTTGTGTATAAAAGGGAAGTTGATGGTAAAGGGATGAGAAGACGTGAGTAATGTATAAGAGCATATGGCATAAGTTGTTCCGACAGTTTTTGTTCCTCTCTCCTGCCGTCTATTACTTTGCATATATACTACGGTACTACGTACATATATTGTCGAACAATAAGAGGAGTGAGTGAGAATAAGTGTTATATAGGACGGCGGTGCATATGGAAAGAGTGAGATGAAAAGATGGGGGAGTGGAATAATAGACTTACTTGAGAGAGAGAGAGAGCATAGTATCGGGTGTTTACTCAACGCACCAACTCCTTCGTCTTTTGTACTTTATTTTTATCGAATAAATTGAATGGAGTCCGGCTCAAATATACACAGTCTTTCTCATATATTTTACACAACCCGCCGAACCTTCTTAGCATTGTTGTCCGATGAAGAATATTATTTGACATATATAATATGTTGAATTGACTTGTATATAATATGCTGAATTTCTACCGTTTGATACATTCTTAGGTTGACGGAACCTGGTGTACATACATACTTACCAATACTGTGTATAGCATGTAACAGTACTCGTCATGTTTAGTCAATTGCATCTGTGTTTGGCTGCTTCTTGTATTCCCTGGATTCGTGCTGTTATATGACCTGAAAATGTAGGAGACTGATGCTGTAGTGATTTGTATTTTGAAGTAGGACAAAGTTCGGAGAGGGGGGGGGGAGTGAGAGTCAGCTCCTGCCATGAAACAATTCTCGAGTGTCGTCATATAGTAGATATTAGAAATGCTTGCATGCTAAAAATCACATTTTTGTGAAATTCAGGAATTTCATTGTTACACAACTACTACAACATCTTATATGTATGTATGCATTTTACTCTAAACAGGACAATGGAAAGTTCAGACGTTGAAGGTTCAGAGACAAACGATATGTAATTTGGAGATTTTGATGGACAAGTAAATATTATTATGTATTCGACGATTGTCTTTAAAGAGGTAAGTAGGGTTGAGTATACATAGGGTTGGTAGTATCTACGAGGATTATTCATGTTGAATTTTTGGGCATGTACTAGAAAGAAAACAAAGTCTTTCTTTCTTTTTCCTCTCTCTCTCTCTCTCTCGCTCTCTTTCCCGATGTATCTCTCTCGTCTTGCAGATGAAATTCTATCTGGCCTTTGTTATTCATGTCTTTTTCCAGCTTTTGCTTCTTCACATCGATAAACTTTTTCGAGTTTTCTACTAGGAATGTAAACATTGTTTTCCAAAAGAGGCACACACACATGCATACATAGACAAATAACTGTCTACTGTCCTTACATACGAATTGTAGGTTTAAATCTGTTCAATCCGCGTGTACTACTTACTTACCAGCAGCAGCAGTAAGGATGTGAGTCCTGTCGTTGGACCGGAGGCAGTGGTGGTGGTATATGGCTTTCCTGTATCACGAGAAAAGATTTATATTTTACATACTTACATAAATACATACGCACTAGTACTATAGTATGTATTCACATTGCGAACATAATCTGGAGCTACTTAAATTTCATTGAAATATATGTATCCACAGTGTTACTTGTAGAGGGGGTTGCTCTGTTCTAAAGTCTGCGTATGTAGATATTCATTGTATAATGTACTGTTGAGTTTAAGGCCTGAAGGGAAATTCTACAAATAATCTAGGATTTTAATAACTAACTTTATTGGACAGTCGGAAGACAGTTTATTTGTTCATTTCATCATATATAGATTTCACTGATTCTCATCTTCTTCTCCTCCAAAGGTTTATGTTATTGCAATGAGAGAGCCAGTACGTCTGACCCTCTCCTATATCCATACTATGTATATAAAAGTCGTCTCGGATGATGATGATTACGATGATGAGTGTTCCATTTTCATTCTCTCTCTCTCTCTCTCTATCTCTTGCGTGGAGATTCGTTTAAAACCGTATTACATACAAGAACTAAATGTATGGGCCGGAACTAAATTCAAGGAATTATTTAATACTTTTTGCAGAGGATGAGAATTGCAACCAAGTAACTTTGTTCCAGTTCATCATAACTCTATGGTACAGTATATACATAGTAATATCATGGCCAGGGCAGGTACAGTGATTATAGAGGCCTTCATCGTGTTAGGACTTTACCCGAATGCATAGGTTTACATACTTATATAAGGTTTTATCTGTACCTTACGATCAGTGCAAGTTATTATATTCTGTCAGGGCTAGTATACCTTCATACATGGATATGTGAAAAGGTTTTAATATAAAACTATAAGTAGTGGCTTTAATTCAAATAAATGTAACACTATATATCTGCGTGCAGTAGTTACCATACCTCTTAAGTGTGTATACAAACTACATATTGAACAAGGGACGATGATTATTTTATGCATATTATGCAAAGATAGAATGGAAGTGTTTCTCTGCATAGGAAATAATGACGTTACAATAAGCTACTGTTACTCCAAAGTTTTACCCTTCTTGTACAAGAGCTGTTGGAAGGTGGAACAGCAGTGGTAGCAGTGGTGCTGTTTGGAAAGGGAGAGAGATAGAATATTAAGATGTGTTTTGTGATGTGAGAAAGTTTACCGTAATGTTAGCTTAAATGTGTATGTGCAGACAATGGCTGTTCTGTTTGTTAAGGGAATAATATACGAAAGTATTTAGATCAAGCACTTGCAGAATTTTCTATATTATTATAGTGATGCATCCAAGCTGTAAGTACCGACAGTGTTACATATATCTACTTACAGTAAGATGGTGTGTGCAAGATATGGCATATATATTATCTCTATACTACTTTTAAGATATGAAATGATTACGCGTATGTTTCGGAGTTAGGACGGTTGGTTGTTGAAGACTACAATCATACAGGGATTTTACTGAAGAGCGTCTGAGGAAAGGATGGATGAAAATGGAAGGGCAAGTTTACTCATTAAGACTTATCTCAAGGGAGAGTTGTAGGAAATCTAATATTATTTATCTCTTGTGTGTGTGTCTTTACATATGTATTATGTGTTGCTCTACTGAATACATGTACCCATATACTTTGTATCTTTCTCCTTCCCCTTAGATTACAGTATCTACATGTAACGTATAGTTATATCTAAGAACATTTAGACCAGTGCTGGGAATTGAGTTAACATAGTCATAAGAACATGGCCATTTGTAGAACGTAGCGGATATGCTCTTCGTTCAGTTACTTCATAGTTAACACATACGAGGCTTACATTGCATCCTCTTCTTCAGAATTTCACCGTGTAGTGTATTCGAATCTCTCTAGCATCTACTATTTCTTTGCTAACTCAAAGTTCTATTCGTGCTTTCTACTATGTTGGAGTACCTATATTGTGTTATTTCAACGAAGAGATACTTACTTCTCTATTTAGTTACATATATATTCTTCGAAGAAACACTTTTATATAGGTTATAATTCACCAGAAGATGCTTGCCTATGATGATGAGATACCTAAGGTATACTATAAACATACGGATCTTATGTACTACCCAAATGCATTCAGGGAGTTGCTGGAGAATCTCAAAATCTTTATTGCATATTTATGTACTTCCCGGCGATTTCGGTGCTTCAGCTTTGCCAGGCAGTTGTAGTGTGTATGTATGTGAGTTGTTTACAACACAAGGGTCTCCTCATCTTGTAGAGGAACATTTAACCCTTCCTAGAGAACCGTTCCAGAGATCGTGGTCCACTCTCTCAAGCCCTTTTCTTACATTTGTTTTACTTATTGTTCTTCTTGCAAGTTATCTGACACTGAACGAATCATGTGGGTTAGGTTACCAAAAGATTCTTTTTCGGAGAGAGGATATGTCTGTAGTTGTAGTACTCTCCGAATAATTTCATGAACAATGGGTGATAAACATAGTAGTGCATGTTGGAGTTTTTAAGTGATGCAGCTATGATGTTATTATTGTTTTTGTTGCTGCTTCGGTCGTTACGCTTTTATGTACAAGCATTACTATAACTGACGCGACTCTAATCGAAATTGTATATCTTGAGATTCGTATAATGGCAAATGTCGTCAATCTTTACTAGTCATGTTAGAGGTTCGTTTGCTGCTGTAAAGGACTCGATTCTCATCCGTATGTAAATTTCCACTTTATAAGTTTAGATATACTTATACGTGTATTTGTGGCTCTGTATTGCTTGTGGTTGCGGGAATAATTATAGGAACTAATTTCTTGAACAGTTTGTGTACACTATACTATAAGAATGAAAAAGAGTCCGGTTCCTCTGAATTGAAGTTTTATATTTATTTAATTACTTATTCTTGTATTACACAAGCATAACTGTAAGTAGTGTCTGTCTACTTGAGGAATTGTTCTGGGAGAAAGTCTAGAGGATGTTTGGGATTGCAATAAAAATTTACATAATTATTCAGTGCTTAAGCAGAAAAGAGTGGAAGGTAATGCGACCATTTAGACTGTTAACGTTATGGTTATATTAGATGAGAGGCGCCATTATTGTGGAGAATTACTATTCCGACTTATTACTCTTGTCATAGATATGTTTTGGGGGATTTTTTTTCCTTTTGATGCTTGTTCTAAATAGTTATTATGCACTTCCTCTATAGTTATTCCGCTTTTATGGTACGATGATTGCAACATCAAACAGATTCATTTCATCACACTATATTGGGCTCATTTTTAATTTTCATAAATATCACGTTTTTTTCGTTGCGCATATAATACAGCAGAATAGGGTTCAACGGATTCTTTAATCTTATACGAGTTCATGTAATTTAATCATAAAACATATCTGATATAATAATACACGTGATTTAATGGCCGTGTTGCTAAACTCAAGAATTCACGACAGGATGTTAAAACAATTTTAAGTTTGTTGTCGTATGAGCATTTAAAATTTGCTTGAAATCCTGATAATTTTCAAGTCTAGCCACGCAGTCATCATGTGAACATTAATAATATTTTCTAGCGATTAATTCTTTTCTAGTGTTGGCTTCCTGCTTTTGAAAAGTTGCGAATAAGTCAGGAATTCATTTGGTACTTGCATGTTAAATGTAAATTTTTGCTTTGGATCTACGTATGGTTATGTATGTTGAAATAGGGAAAAAGTTGCACAAGTGCATCCCTACAGCCATATGATGCCAGCCGTGAGGATTTGTGTACACGATGTGTTTGACTATGGAGCCTGGTTATAATTACTTATTTTTGAAAGAGGAGTAGTTCATGTATATATTTGCTTTGCAAGTCCTGGAGGAATTGGACTTGAAGGAGTAAAAACTAGATATTATATGGAGAAAGTTGAAAATGAAAACAGCAAGTAGGTTGATGGGGAAGTTGACAAAAGTGTAATTATGTGCGTGCGTATACTTATATTTATAAGTATCTACATACATCCGACCAAATTATATGTGAATTCGAGTTGTTTTTAAGGGGACATGGAAGAATAATTATCAGCGTCAAGTGTAGCTGCCTCTTGGTTTACGTGCGGTGGGCTGGTTGAATTGAGTAGACTTTGAATTGACGTTACTTCTTGTTCCCACAAGCTCTAGTATAACATATGGAGAATTACTGTGCGGGACGAGTATGTGAGAGAAATGAAGAAGAAGAAATGAATGTATACCCTTTAACATGTACCTATATCTATGCTCTTATACACATAAGTATATGCGTATCTGCATGAGCTCTGTATTTTTGTTTTTGTGCATAACTACAACTGTGAGTGTATGTGGTGTATCTATATATGTATCTGTCCATATCCGACGATGATGATGATGATGGGGCTGGGATGCCTGGTGTCCTGCGGACGTTATTCCGTCGTAAAATGCGCACTACAACTTGGTGATTAATGGTTCATTTTAATTAAGATTGGGATTAGGCAGGAGCGCAGACGGGACAACTGATTACCTTTTACATGGTCACAGTTTGCTCTGGCACTTTTAAACTCCTATATATGGCATCATGGTTTGAGAGCAAAGAGATGTGCAGTGGAAGTGTAGAGTCGTAGTGTGTGTGTGTGTGTTTGTGTGAGAGAGAGAGAGAAACCTTCGATTAGAAATTGTCGGTTAGTCTTCTCTCTCTTTCACTCCGTTTCGTTCCCTTGGTTTACCATGGAATCATGTTTTTGTATGTGCTGTTGTTGTGTTTTTGTTACTGTGTAATAAGTACTTTGTAGCCTGTTCCATTTGCATGAGCATACTGTCAAGGACATAAGTGCCTATAATAGGGCCCGAATCTTTGTATTCCAACTGCTTCGCAGCCTCTTCTCCTACTACTATATTGGAGGAAAACGAGTCTTGTTCGGACTCTGTTTACTTTCAGGAGTGTGTATAGTAAAGATGTGTATTTACGTTCCGCTGCTTGGCTTAATGTAATACTGTCGATAGTTTTTTGCATGTAGTATTAGGGACCCGGAGTGGAGTGTATTATTGCTTGGATACGGCTGTACATATGGAGTCGTATGTAGATCTGTACATACGTTGTATAAGCAAGTCGTACTCTAAATGCGTTATCATGTATCCATAGAAGAGACCGTAGCAGGCGAGACGTGAAAGGCATACTAATGTAAAGCAAACGTTGGAGATGAAGAGAGAGAGAGAGAGAGATGAGTGAGTGCAACGGTTGGAGTATGTATTTAAAAGGAATACTATATGGTAATATATACTTTAGAATAGAATATATTTACATATATTTCAAGGGAATATAGTCATATGTTATATTATGGAATACGGTAGCTACTACAGATAGATATAAAGAAATATAGTAACTTGTATTTTGGAAAGGAAGATATAAGTATATGTAATATACTTGAGTCGGATGCAACGCCTGAGAGTAAAAGTTGGCCTGTTTGAAATAATTTTCTTTCCAGATTAACTTGCAGACTGTGGAATGAGTTTTAATTGCAAGATCTCATCAATATTGAAATTTATTTCTCCCATACAGTGAACTCATGGTCTTTCATCGTAAATCTTCCATTTACAACGATTGCTTGCATGAAAGGAGATTCTCAGAAGAATAATTTATCAGGGTATAATCGGGACAAATTATGTTATTTAAATATCATTTCCGCTCCTTTCTGTCTTTATCTTCTTCTCGTAATTTTCTTGCTGCAGGCTGTAGCCTAGCTCTGTAGAGTTCGTGTCTATGGTTTCCCTGGAATAGTTGCAATGTTTTTTTTACTAATTCACGTTTCTGGAGCATGTAGCTGTATTTGCAATTTTTTTTATTCTGCTTCTAGAGCATTTGTTAATGTTTTAAGAACACTTAAAATTATTATGAGCCCGTATATATTTAGTTTGTATACTGCAGTAGTACATCTGTTTCATTGGTGTATACATATTATGATAAGTTCATTATAGTTAGTAAATAGTTACGCATATAGTATCCATCTAGATTATTTACCTCCAATTATTTTTATAAATAATTTTTCTCCTCTGTTTTTAGAATCCTTGCCTCGCTTTGACAAGCGTGTCCTCTTGCCACGCTTTAATGTCAAGTATTGTGTCTGAAATCAAGTAAGCATTGAAATAAACTGTAACATAGCAAATCACTCTGAGCCACCACAATAGGAAGGGCATCAAAGTCTGAATCTGTTTACTCTCTTCTGTGGGAAAGTAGGACTAAAATGTACTCATGTGTGCCCGACTTAATCAGAATTGTGGTGGAGGAACGGTTGGTCGTAGCTATAACTAGTCGCTGGTTGTATACCACCGCATTGTGTATTCATTGGAGATGGATTTACGTGAAGACAAGTCTGTTGAATGTGGAAAATTAGGGGAGGTCACGGCCGATTTACTGTCCTGATGAGCTAGTGTCATTTTTTCCATTAGAACGCGACGACGTCTTCTTTTTTTCCACAAGCTATTTTCCAGCACTAGTATATGTAGTGTTGAAGTTAGTGACTTCAGCATGGAAACTTTACCCATTCTCTGCACCATGGGTATAAAAGTGAAGGATCTAAATTTAGCCATATAAATTATAGACAGTTTCCCTGTACATGGGGGAAAAAGAAGTGTGGATGAAAGTAATTTAAGTTGAAAGCAAGATGACGAAGGAGTTGATAAAGACTGCTGCGAGCACAGAGAAAGGAACAAGAGTGAAACCATTGAAGCGTTTAGCTTCAATTTTTTTTTCTTACAAATTTTTCTGTGTATGTATATATGCATACATGCGTTCAGGTTTTACAATGCATATTTAACTCATACATGAACTAAATAGTATATACTATACGTTGTAATATATTCTACCACACGACAAGGAAGATTGTTCTGTGATGATTTTCATCTGGCTGGCTGATGATCCATCAGATGTCTACAATTTGCAAGTACAGTGATCTTTATACGGATGGTTCGAGGTTGACAATAAGTTCAGTTGTGACGATGATGGGATGGATGTGTGAGGATGCGAAGCTCCTAGAGTTATGTGCATTACTGACATACCGGTGTGCATATGTTGTTGACTGTGTTATAGATACATTTATGCCTTGATGCATACTATCTGTACAAGATTTAATTCACAGATATATTTGAGTAAAGGAAAGGAGAACTACTACAGAAAACAACTTCAGAAGTTACCCTATAATGAAATCTTTGTCGTGGATTTAGGATTCTGAAGGAAGACATATAGTACAAGCAGGTTGTGGTCCGTGTCCGTTTAATTTTGACATTTGAGGTCTTCTATAGTATAGTATAGTCTTGAAATGTTTCTACGTGCTCCCAAATATTATTTTGTTCTTTACGCAATGGTACTTACAATGCCATGCGATTTCAGTTCTTTGTATTAGTTTACATTATACACAAATTTCAGAGGAGTGTGATCTGCTTTGTGAGTTAATTTCGTCAAGTCTAGTAGAATCTAATGCATAGCTTATTTATTCTTAAATTATAGTATAGCTTTAACGTATGTTAATGTTCATATCTTATTCTATAGTTGTTCATATCGTATGGATGTACTAATAATAGGAAAGTGTGCGTGTTGTTTGCAATATGGCATCGTACCATGGTGCTGTAAGTATAGGTATTTTGTGCGATGGGATACGTCAAGTAAGAAATGTTTACAGATTTGAGGTTATTGTTGTATGTAAATAAATGAGATGAGAGATATGAGTAGATAGGTAGGGATGAGAAAGAAACCTCTTTTCTCCATTATTTGGAATGTACATACATACACAATAGTTATTATGACAGCAGTCTTCAGATTTTTACTAACTTCCCCGAGAACCTACTGTATGTGGGCTAGGTGGTGTGGTATAGGTGTCATTTTCTGTAGTGTGGGACGACACATTTTAAATTCACTACTTTGGCTCACAAGTCAATAGAGAGATAAAGATGCTGCAAGGATTGTTGATACTTGGATTTTATGGCGTCGTTGCTATATAACTTATACGATTGTGGACTATATTATATAGTAAACAAACACATACGTTTGTCGTCGTAATTATTATACTATACTATTTGTGTGCGAGTGATTCTGTTGGATTAAGAGAATGTACTAAAAATTGTTTTAATATAATCTTCATTGCGAATCCGCATTTACACTAGTACTAAATACATATGTACGTTGATATTTATAAACCGCAGTAGATATAGTATCTTTATGCATTATCGCTATTATTGTACTTCTAATAATTGTATTTATAGAATCGACTATAAGTACAGTTAATATACTTATAAGAGCTCTGGTCTTTTAAGCTACTCTTTGAGACTAAACGACAAGTCCACGCCGATTGTTTCCGATGTTACATCTTTTGCCACTGGGTTGCTATAGTTGCTATGGTTTATAATGGAAGAGTGAAGGCTGAATTTGTGGTCGTACAACTTTACCATGTTAAACTATGTATGTAGTTTATACTATCCGATGTATTTCTGTACAACTGGAAATGCCCGTGGAAAGTATAGCTTATGTGAATATGATGTGACATACACAAGGATTTAGATATGCGAGTAGAATTCACAGACGTATTACAAAATGATAAGTATGAATGTTTAATAATAATATAAAGGCATAAATACATGGTAGACAGGAATGACAGGACGGTCGACAGGATATTATCCTCCTTATAAAATGTCATTTTGTCTAGCTTTTCCCACTTTATGTTCCTGGTCATATGATATGTAGATATGTATAAGTGTAGATGTATTTATCTTGAAGTTTATAAATATTCCTGCATGTTATACTACTAAATTTGTCCCTTATATAATTATATATTGCCGCTGCTTTTACCGAATGGGTATTTGTGAGGCATGATATGCGGTTGTGAAATTCTTTTTTGTCGTTCTTCTGTACTTTTATATAGTACTTTGATTCTGTATCATTTCAAAGCCCCGCGGTCGCTATCTCTGTGTTCTTTGTATTAAGACTTTGAAACTTGTGCGTGCATATGGATTAAAAATAAATGCTGCTTACAAGCTGAACTGTTATAATAAATGGAATATAATATAATATGAAGTGTTTTACGTACATAAAGGGAAAAATAAATCCTAGAAGTCAACTTGCAAGAAGCGTATGTATAGTTATATCTATCAATGTATACATACTATACATAGGTTTTATACTTATAAAAGTATTTATACAGACAAGACGAATCCAGCGATAAGTTACTTATCCAGATTTGGATATTACTTTTTTGTCTCGGCAGTTACATATAATATTACAAAGTGATCTGTGTCCGTCGCACATTTTGTGGGGGTTAAGTTTTCTCCAGTCATATTAAGGAGAGACACGGAGGTTGTAGTCGTATATGTAGTACAAGAATATACTTCTAAATTTATATAAATATGAGTAGATATCTATAGAGATAATCTATATATATCTACAACCAAGAGAAAGTTCCTCGTTGAGGGTAAAATGCTGACGGGGAGTTTTCCGCTAAAAAATGTAAATTATTACATGATTATTCCTTCGCTGACTTGTTCTTCTTCTTCTTCTTCTTCTTTCTCTTTTCGGCCGACTTCTTTTTTTTTGTTACTTACTTGTATTCCTCATGCTGAGAATTTATTGACTTTCCCTGTCTTCTCCACTCCCTTTCTTTCAAGTTCTTCATCATCATCCTTTTTTTCTGTCTGTGTCTCTGAGATAAAATTGTACTGCCTCTCTGATATTGAGCGTAATAAAATAATTGCATTAGAATGAATCAAAGGATTCACAACTCAACTCCTTTTATCAAGTCAAATCTTTTAAAGGCATTTTACAGATAGAATTCCCTGTGTCTCTCAATCCCATTGTCCGTCTATATTATCCTCTTGTAGATTTTTGAATGCATATAAATATACTTGATCATATGTACAATGAATCTAAATTTTCCTTTGTGGGGGAATAGCAAGTCTATTTTGCATGTGCTTTTAATCCATTGATTTGATTTATTAATCAGAGGATTTCAGTTTTAGTACTACTAACTACCACTACTACTACTAATGAAGGCTTGTCAAACATTTTAAATTGGTAATATTTTTTCTCTTGCTGTATTTAATCTGGGATTCATTTAGTTCTTTATTCTTATATTTATCGTTGAAACAGTTGTTGTTGTGTTTATGAATTTAAAAAAAAATTACACTTTATTTTACTTTGGTAATTATTATTTTTGCTACCATCATTTGGTGTGGGCTGTATAATAATGGGTGAAAGTTTGTGCCAACGTTAATGATTATGCGTGAGAAACTGTCTCTTTGGAATCAGTTTAGTATAATTAGTCCTTTGTGATTTTGTTAAGTAATTATATATGACGGGTTCTCTGAGTATTATTATTATTATTACGTTGGATGCTAATGTAGATGATAGTAGGGAATTTAATGTAAACATACAGTTGTGCTTATACATATGATATAAACTTTTTTTTCGGAATTCCTGCATATATGCAATGACAGTGTTTAGTGTGCTTACTGGAGAGCTTCGTTGTTGTTCCTACGGTGTCTGGTGTGGTGGTAACAGGCGATGATGGTATAAGGACCGGTTTTGCAAGGCATTCATTAGGAACATTAGCGATTAGTGTTTGTGTTTGCATTCGCAATCAGCATTAGTTGAGTGAGCACGTTTTTGTAGAGAATAAAACGCTGAGTTGTTATTTGCCATATTGATTTTTCCATTAGAGACTTATGTGAGGTTGAGTGAGAGAGAGAGAGAGAGAGAGAGGGATAGTAAAAGAGCGAGAGCCAAGAATATTTAAGTTGGGTTGATATGTATATGTATGTAATTATATAACCTCTTGGATGATTATAAATTATACTTATAGATATAGCTAAAGCATATACAGTGATGTAGAGTTTAGGGAAGATAGCGATACGTGAAAGAAGCAAAGCCCTCCTCTCTCTCTCTCTCTCTCTCGCTTGCTTGTGCAAAAAGTTTCGGTTAAATGCTCTAATGGCCGAAAAATTATTTGCTTCCTCTTGAGTTTCCTGCTTTTTTCGTGGAAATAATAGAGTGAGCGATGGCCTTGGTTGTGTTCCTCCTATATGAGTATGTACGTACATTTAAATCTACTCAAATAATTGTATGCAAAAAGATTTTTATATGTATGTCATTGGAGTAACATTATAACACTTAATTACATACATAGGACGCAATTATAATTGCAACTAATGCACTCTACAGATTCTTTTAATTGTGCAGATACTGATTAAATCCATATGGTTACAGACAGAAACATATATACAAACTTTGGGGGCATATGATCATTATTATACTATTGGAATCACCTTCTTTTTTCCAATCTTCTCTTAACCTACTTTCTCGGAGAGTAATTATATGCACTTAAATTTCCCGCGGTAATACTACATCTATATATGTATCTATACTGTCTAAAACTACGTAGACACATTTGTAGGTTGATAGGTAAAGTTTGAATGTGCCTCAGTGGATTTGTAGACACATGTGCACTTGAGTAGTTCACTCATAATGCTCAGAGTTGAGTGTTTTAATAAGAAAAATGTGGCTCTATGGTTGCTTATTGGAAGAGCGGAGCAGATGGATCGGCGGAGTCTGCCTATAAGTATCTTCTTATTATATAAGCATAGAAAGTACACTACACTGGCGTAAGTATAGGATTATTACTAGTGTATATATGCATGTAATAAATACTTATATAAAGCTTTAGATTCGTTCTGAACAGCATACTGACTGAGTATATTACATCTACATACAGCTACGTGACGAAACGAAATTGCATGCTCCGTGTTTGTTTGTTATGGAAAAAGGATGAAGTGAAATGTGAAAGGAGCCTGATTGTGAGTTTCTCGTGTGTGTGTATTTAAAAGGTATTTATTTATGTATTTTAGAGCATTACTGGATATATGAGCAATTAGCTCGGAACATGTTTGCCTGTCCACATGACATAAAGTGCGTCTATTTGAATGCACACACGTCTCTGCGGATGGATTGATGTGCCTTCTTTTCCTTGTACCATCTCTCTCTCTCTCTCTCTCTCTCTCTAAACGCATGTGTTCATATACTGTAGATTTTGAGGGAGAGATAGGGAAATGGAGTTATATGTATCTCTGTGTATGTTTATGTGCGTGCTCTCTCACAGTGATTGAGAAAAAGAAAACTCAAGTCAATGACTCATTCCGTAAGGAAGGTTTCCTCTACTTACTGTAATGATCTATATATAGGAATAGATGTGCTTGAAAGTTAGAAGATAAGAAATATGAAGCACGCTGAAGAGCGTGAGGTTGTTTGGAGATACTAGGAAAAGATATCTTGTGTGTTAAAGTTTTGCAAGGGTAGGTTGTGTGTGTATTGACAAATGCAATAGCGGGTATGTTGTAAGTATACAGAGAAATGCAACCTGGTATGTTGTAAGTATACGAAAAACGTGGGTTGTCAGTATGTACGCGGAGAAATGTATCTGTACTGCTTTGTTAGAGAAATCTAATGGTACTTCTTGTGTACTGAAATGCAAGGGTACATATATGTTGTAATACGAGGTACAAGGCTTGAATAAATATGGAGAGATGATTATGTCTTTTTAAGTGTGGTGCATGCATGTGTGTATGTGTGTGTGTCGGTGGCGTATGATATAGCCATAGTCTGCGGGTATTTTTCATCTCAAGTCTGAAGATGTATTTATGTATGTGTAATATGGGGGAGAGCTAAAAGTTAAGTGTATAAGAATGTAGGTCATCATACGTCACCTCCATTTGGCAGGAGTAAGCAGGTGATGTTGAGCGAGGAAGGAAATGTCTCGACAACAGGCTTAATTATCTTTGAGCATTTGTGGTAGTCGGTTTAAAGCCAAAAAAGTGAGTCGCGGTTACTTTTGTAGAGTTAAATTAAATTACTTCCTTTTCATATAGTCATATCCTCCTCTCTGCTCTTGATTCTTGGAAATTACAATAAGTACTCGTTTCAATAATGACGTTTAAAATCATATTTCCTTGAAATGTGTTTACATAAATGATTCCTGTCACTTTGATTCCTAATCGTTTTTAAAACGAATTATTTGTATGTATGTTTCAATCATGATTTCTTTTGGCGGGGCTTCGAAACTAAATTATTTCCTTTAATATTTAAATGGATGGAAAAGCTTGAAAAATGTTGGCGTATGTACATATGTATGTCTGTCTGAAACATTTATTGTATTGATTGACTTTAGTGAAATAAAAAAGCAAAATCATATTTTACTATTGAAATCAGCAGAACGATGTGTGTTATTGAAGTATACAAAGGAAATGAGTGTAGAAAGTAATTTCCTTGTAAGTCATGTCAATTTTTTTCTTTTTCTGAGGTTGAATATAAACAACGTACAGATTTCCATGGATCCAGAATCGACTTTTTAAAATTGGTTCAAGATTGGATTAGTTGAGTTTAAAAAGATTCAGGGTTATCAAATCGAATGCGGGATTCATCTTGATGAAGTCGTTCATCCGTGTTTTAAAATTAGTGTTCATTGGCTCATTAGACTGTAAACAGTTTTCTCATTCAGCTGTAAATTAACTTCTTGCGGGCAAGATGGAAATTTTTTTATTCCTATAGTAAGTATTGCATATAGATCAACAACGTAGTATAATTGAGAACTATATGTACTTCGAATCGGAAGTTACGTCAGCTGTAGAGCAGGAGGGATGTAAGGAAAGAGTGAGATTTTGTCGTTTTTTTTTAGTAATTTGACATTTTTTCAGCCATTTCTCACTTATATATCTATATACTTATATGTTCCTATTCATAAATAATATTATGATGTACGATTTATGCTTGTATATACTAGTCGTAGATATATGAGAAAGTTAAAATACAATGTTGTCTAGTCTCCAGCGCTGTACGTTGAATGTGAATTGAGAAAAAGCTGTGTATAGCAAGAGTAAATGAGCATGAGGGGAAGAACCGGAGAGAGAAAATTTGTTGGGTAGAAAGATTCTGGAAAACTGTTCCCCATGAGAGAATCTTTTGGTCGTGGTCCGTATCCAAAGTGTATGCACTATGGACACGTATCCAACTATATTTATAGCATAGAGCGATATTCATTGCTGCATAATAGGCAAGTTGTGTAACGTAAAGACGACTTAATGGTTTAAAGACTGGAGATGTACTCAGTTGTGTGATTTCAGCATTAGTAGAAGCATAAATTTAGTGAAGATACGGGGTACAAATATCCTGAAATATGAAATTAGTACTGTGTATACAGTTAAGTTACTGCAGATGTAGTTTAGTACATATGCATATAGATGTATGTGTATGCTGTTACCACATATTCAACTATATGAGGCAGGAACAGTTCGACACTAGAGGTTATTCAAATGCAAAACTGGATTTAAAAGATTCACTCCACTATCCTCATGAGAGTCTTTGTATACAGTCTACTCTATATACTATATGTATATACTGTCTAAGTCTTTGTATAAGTTTATAATTGCATAGGATGTAGTATTTTACGCCAGTAGTACATGTTTGTTAAATTCTCTCTGCTCTTATTCAAAATGTAGTATGGACTAGAGTATCTGTGTATAGTATGTATATTTACTGTAGAGGAATTGAGGCGGTGGGAGCAGACGGCCATTCGTAATAAAGTCCTAATTGCTGCTGATGTTGATGAACTAATGAATCCGTCATCTATGAAATCTTATGCGATTAAATGAGGGGCATAAATGAGCTGAATTAAAAGTTTAGTATACTACATACTACTCGTATAGTGAGTATTTATCTATAAGGAATACAAATTCTTAAGTATAAACTATAAGCGCAAGTTCTACTGCTGTGCATTTTGTGTTCAAGATGTTACAAGAGTGGTGGTAGTATAAAGATCATAAGAAATACGATGATGAAGTCTCCGTTCACATTCTGTATTTGCCGTATTTGAAATACGACTTTTAGTAGAACTTTTATACAGGTAGCTGTATATTTTTATAAGATCATACGGATAATTATAGAAAGATGTAAGTCTAAACGTTTAAAGTGCAAGTCTATTGATCGTAAAAGGGAATTTAGACGTTATTTCTGTCATATACCAACAAGGTGTCCGGGAACAAGATCAACGTCGAAGATGATCTTCAGGGTTTTTGGAACTTTTGGGGGGGAATAGATCCGTGCATAAGTTACATCAAGTTTCATGCAGGCTTACTGCTTCACTATAAGTATCTACATGTACATAACGTTAAACATCCGCACTAATCGCAAGGTACTTAATTCCGCTATTACGACTAACTATAATACCACTGACTGTCTGTATCTACATGTAACTACATCTACGAAATGCACAAAAACGAGCAGGAAAGTATCCAAATCCAGGATTCCTGACTTGGGAGAATTTTTCTTTTGCTTACCAACGCTAAACCATTTAGCTAAAGATACAGAGGTTGGCGAGTGGCAACGTTCCGAGTTGCTCTCAGGTATGCAGATAAGTCAGGTCTTAAGCAACTTGCTGTACTAATAGATAACTATTAGAGTATTTAGTAGCTTGCAGATCTTTTTTGGTTATACGCTCCGAAGTCTATATTTACATTAGGTATAGATACTTATATTCGTCAGAACGTGCACATTCAGTTTGAACCTTGGAAAGCGTCTTCTATAAAGTAGGGGCCTTTTGGTCTCTTTTTGCTCCTCTTCTGTGGACCACGGACGAAAGAGTTGCATGTAAAAAGCGGGTTGGATGAGCCAAGTTTTTGTAAAGTTACTTTTTGTTATATGCATTATATACTATAAGTATAGCATTGACGCTAATAAGAGATGTGAAGATATTGGTTGATGTTGCTATTCAAGTCGAGTGTGTATAAGTACATGGGAGTTGCGAGGACAAGGCTACACTGAAAAGAACTTGCAAAGAAGCTGGAAAAGGCTATGCAAGTATCTATAGGAAAAAGAGATTCAAGTCGGAGATAGGGATTGAAGAGAAGAAAATCAACTGCCGATGTCGGAATAATCGAAAAGTAACTTTTCTTATATAATGGAACTAAAACTGGTTGTAAGGGCTCTTATACAGCTGTGTGTACCTAAAAAGCCCTTACTTATACATACTCAACTTGTTTGTATAGAGGTTGACTTGGCGAGGGTTTCGCAGTGTATTATATGTGGAATGAACTAATAGTAAGTGAAGTTACTTTTCTCGGTTAATCGTTTGGAAAATGGCTGAGCGAAGAAATAAAGGTGTACTTAAGTGTCTAAAATTGCAGAATTGAGTTTTATGGAAGTTGAGTGGGATGGAGGGTGTAGTAGTAGTGTATGCATATATGCACATTCATGGTAGTAACATACATAGTAGGACTGGTCTCAACTTACGTGTGTCTGTTTCTACTATCGCTTTTGCACTCTCCATAAGGAAATGGTACAGTAGTTGATAGGGTGGAGTTCCCTCCCTTTTTCGGAGTCAATGAAAGTAAGTCGAATGACACTTGACTCATTTTTAACTACTGTTTTACTTTTCAAACTCTACTTGTAGGTTTTAAGAAATAGCTCTTTAGGAAGAGTCAGCTTGAAATAAAACAGAATCTCAATCACAATCACTATGTCCCCACATTTACTATGGTGTACTTTAAGTTAAAGGTCCGCTCTTCGGCCGTTTGTTGCACACCATGTATAGCCATCTTCTTGCAGTAATAATCCCTTTTCTCCACCCATATACATTAGATTTGCTATAGTACTTCAGATTACACTTACTTGAGATGTTCCCACTTTAATATCCATTTGACTTTATTTAAGTCTTTTTAGACCGGAAACTTTTAGTTAATTTTCCGGACTCACTCGCGGGCTGAGTAGTTGTGCTGCTGTGGGACTAATGCTCTCATTTGGCAATCATTTCACCTCCTGCAGGGGTCTCTACCATTAAAATATTATATATACCTATATATAGTATTTTATATATTTCATATTTGAAGAAGTCGTGTCAGATTGACAATATTTTATGTTTAGGCCAGCATTTTCCATTTTGAAACTTTATCTACAATCTGTTTATATTGATAATGTAACCAATAAGTATGTAAGTAAAGCATAAATTCGTATGTATTAGAAATTTGATAACTTATCCTATAGGTTCCCCACGTATTTAGTATTTTTAGTGAATGAGAAATTTGTGTATACATGTGTATTGGGAACATTTTGTTAATCAAATAGTCCTGACTTTGTATTTCCCTCAAGACAGTTATTTGGAAAGTTTTGTTAAAGTCAACATATGTCACCATATGCCATGAATATTATGCTTGCAGCGAAGGGGAATTTTATGTCAAAACATTCTTACAGTATGCCTAAGCCTTCTTGTATTTGTCTTCTTTTAAGAAGTGAAGAAACTGCTTGAGAGTAGTACAGGGTTGGGAAAGCTGTATGGAAAATGATCCACGTTGTCCCAATGTGGTTAAATCAATAGACAAAGTTTTTCCCTGTCTCCTCTCAGTCACTGTCAAATGTAGGTTTTGAGTCAGGCCTGAAAGAAAATAGATTTAGTTTACTGTTCTGACTTTACTCCGCAAATCTGGAGAAAGAATTGAAATGATTTTACATATACATACTATGTACACGAAGTCTCATGTGGCGTTTCTGGAGTTGAAGGATATGTTGATCTTTTGGAGATACTGTACGACAACATAAAAGTTCATGTGCAATTTAATGTAGTGTAAAAGTAATGAGAGAGCAGGAATGTAAGACTTGGGTGTTTCATCTTGTAGGACCATTACTGTTGAGTATGAATCGACTGGAAGGTTCACCGTATTATGTATGTTGTAGAGTTTAAGAATAAACAAACAAGCCTTTAATCCATGTATCCTCTAATGCAAGACCACTTTCTAAAGCGTACATTAGATAATACTAGCAGCAGGTATTTCATTATAATAGTTTAAGGTATCTATATACCTATACTGTGAATTTATCTATATAAGTTCAGGATCCCTTTTGGCTGTTTACAGGTCTAGTTTACAGATGTACCTGATTGTCTTTCGGAGTTGGTTTGCTTTGTGTGACGCTTTTCTCGTTTGTTTTTCATTGTGAATGTACCGGGAACGGATTGAATTGGCAAAATATTTACTGCACGTCCGGATTCCAAGACAATTTTGTGCATTCGAACCTATATAGTAAATGTTTTAAGTTTAAATACAATGTGGGAAGACTTGTACGAGTATGTTTAGATCGAAGCTAGTATACTTGTATATATGAACATGGATTGATACATGCATGAGACGGCTGTGCTCGATGTAGGATAGATCGGTATAAATAAATCTTATATACTTATATGTAGTTATGCGTTTTTCAGCGATGTACATAAGGGAACGCATGGTACATATGTTAGCAATGGTAAATGAATTTTATAAGTACATATATGTAATTTGATAATATAGGTAAGGTTGTAAGTAAGGTTGGTTTGGTTTGAGAAAGGTAAACGAAGATGCGGTCCCATATAAGAACTATTGGTTCGAGGTTAGACAGAGCAGAGTAAAGCATAGATTTAAAGACATGTGATATTGCGAGGCTGGGACGTGCTTCGCATTGGAGTAAGTTTACATTACCGTTGATGATGTAGGGATCCAGGGTGGAAGTAGCCTTTCATGCGTTCTCTGGGTTGTAATGCATAGGAAATCAGGCAAGTACGTGTCTATTACTTGCAGTCCATTCTTTTAGCACTGGTGTTTATTTCATAAAGTTAAAAGACTTTGCTCCGTCTCCTATACACACACAAAAACTCTTCTTCTCTTTTATCTTTATGTATTTCCCGAACTAACCTACATTTTTCCTTCTCCTGGAGACAGGATTTGAGAAATGTACGTCTGTTGTCTGTTGAATACAGCAGCATGTTTGCTTTGCAGTGGATTTGTTGTGCATATAATTTACATAACGGTCTGTGCATTTGAAGTTCCTTTGCTGGTATCTCATTTGCCTATACGGATCTCGTGTGTTGTGTGTAAATCGGTAGCCGGTAATGTGAATTCTTTGCAGTAGAGATCTTGTCCTTGCCGTAGGATCCGCTCCTTTTATCTTGTTTTTTTTTCCTTGAGGTTTCACTTAATTTTCTTTCTTTTCATCCTTAAGTACTGCATAGATGTATCCTTAACTAAGTTCTCGTCTTGCTTCCAAAGCTTGTCACTTCTTCTTGTATACTTCTTGTAGGTACTTAGTTTACTCGGAGCTTGTGGCAGTGTTGTTGTACAAGACTAGATTAACAAAGTATTATTCTATTTGTATTGATGAAGATGGTTAGGGTTGGAGAGAAGTTGGTACAAATTCAAAGCTTGTATTCACCGATCAAGTTTGTTAGAGTAGTAGCACAGTGTGAAGATGAGAAAAGTAAAATTAGGTTGAGAGAATCTATAGAAACAAATGAAGTCTATATATATTCGGGCCTATATACGTACTTTCCTGGATGTTTTTCTCTATTTCTCTTTACTCTCTTCTATTTCCCCATCTCTCTACGGGAACTATCTCAACTTTCTGTGTTGTCGCCCGGAGACGTAAAAAAAGATTCATTTTGTTGTTGTGAAAAAAGAAACCAAGGAGGAAGCGTCGGTTGAAGAAGTGTCAAGGATGTATAGGAATGTAAGTTGAATGAGTCGAGTATAGAAGAAAAGGACTTGACAGACTGAGAGTTTAGCTGGAAGTGAAACTGATAGGGGGATACTGACAACAAGAGTAGACTGCATAAGAATAAATGTTCCTGAGAGGAATAGTCTTTAGTGCTCGGTGTAAAAGGGAGAAAGAGCGAGAAAAGAACAAAAACTTTTTATCGCTTGTTCAACAGATATAAGTGGTTAGCTGGAAAGCTGGAGTACTTATAATTTTTAAACTTGATTTGTTTCCCCTTTTGCATTTATGGGAATTCCCTTTTCTTTTTTTTAAATATAAATGCCCCTGTAGTCATGGAAACTTTTCGGGCGAAGAAATATTCCTGCTGGAAAGTATATATTTTTCCTTTCTTCACTGGAATTTTATACCAAAGATATGTGGCATGCATTTATTTTAAAGAAAATGGTTTTCTTGAATGTGAATGATAACGCTGTTCTTCCTTTTTTACATACTTACCCAGAACTCTGCTAAATATGTATCTATAATATAAATACTTTCCCGTAAAATTTGAATTCGTATGTTATGGGTTGTACTGTTTTGCTTGAATTATGTTCTTTATTTTGTATCTATACATATAGTGTGTAGGTATCTGTATATAATAGGATATTCATTGTGATGTTGTATACAATGGGCTATATCATGGCATGGTAGATATAAGTATAATTATGTACTTATGTATATCTTATGTGAAAGATATTTAGATACTTACGCGTAGTGTTCCACGTCCTGCACAGTTTACTGCATGTGAAAAGTTGGGTGTAACTTTTCCGACTCTCAACTTTTATCGCTCATTGTTGTCTCCTTCCATTTCTCTAGTCTCTCTTCATTTTCAAATCATTTGGTGCATGTCGAGGCCGTGTTCACTCGCAGTAAGTTTACGTTGTACGTACTGTGTAGTACTTGTGTCCATGCATAAGTTTCTGGAGTAACTTCTGTCTTAATTTACTACACTGCACTGTAGGCTAAATGAGCATTGAAAGAAAGTTTTGAGCATTTCTAGGAGCATGCATATATGATTTATGTTTTATAATAAATGATTATTTAACTTTGGAAGGGTAAAATTAGATTTTTTTTATTATTGTCAACCTTAGGGAAAGTTGAAGCTTCTGAATATACACGTACGTATGATTGCCTTGTCATATGAGATATAATTTATTATTAGAAAGTATACTATATGATAATATGATCATTGGTAAATTAAGTACTATTTGTTGTAGTGTGTTCCATTATTGAGTGAAAGGCCAGCACTGAGACTGGCTAATGGTTATAACTTCATTTACTATTTCCAAGACGTCATTAAATTGTTAAGCTGTCTAGATCAACATACTGTCAAGATCGAGGATCTAATGACAATGACGGCAACTTTACTGTAAGTGAAAGTAAACCAGATTGCTAGTCAAATATATTTTTACAATATATCAATCATATGATACGGCATCTTGATAGAGCATAGTTATCATTTAATACACGAAACGTCTTTAGCTCCGTCTCTACGTTTATTTATTGTTGCAAGCACACGAACCTATTTTATGAAGTGAAATGGTCGGTGAGGCGTGAAATAATCTAAGGGGTATGGGCATAGGTGAAGTAATTGTGTTTTTCTTTGTAGACATTGCATAATGATATCCACATTGATGTGTCTCGTTACACCCAATTCTCTATCTATTTAAATACATGCAAAGATAAATATTATGTATCTATGTAGTATCTTAAAATAATTAATGTTTGAGCTGCTTGCTTTGCAAACCTCCATAAGAGCAATTTGAATGTAGATCAAAAGTTGTGATCTATTAGCCTGCTGTTGGAAATGAGTCGGGGGATGGGAATGGAACATAAACTATATGTATATTTACATTTGCATTTAGCTTGAATGTTGTCTCTTATATACATACATGGTGAAGCAGTGCATAACGGAGCAAACACGAGGAAATGTCGAAGAGCGAGAGTCTATTTGACAATGAATGGATTGTCGGGGGTTTAGTCTGTATAGAGAGATTAGAGGAATTCTGTTCTAATTTGAAACAGTTGGGCCAGAGGTGAATTGTCTGCTTGTATATCATTACTATGGGATATCCCCTCGGTATTTATTTATCAAAGGTAATGAAGACAAGAGGATGGTTGTTAGAGGGAGTTTTAGAGTAGTTTCATAATGCTGCTTTTAAGCCTTTGTATATTATTCCGCATTATTATCCGGGGGACCTACATACATACTTTCCTTTATTATCGATATCAGTCTTTCGTTTCGCTCAGTAACTATCTCCTGTTACCTCGTCCTTCAATGTTGAGCTGTAGATATTATACAGCTTGTCTTTCTCCGATGCTTTAAACTTTTACCTGCCTCTATGCTTTCTATACACCGGCTGCCCTAATGAGCTATTAGCATTGGCGTTCAATACACTTGCGGTATTGTTACTGAATAAAAGTGAAAGAAATATACAGAGTTGTTTGTGCGCTGCTTATAAAATGCCAAATGCTTATTGGAATTGTTGGCCCCTATTAGTTATCCGCTCTTATGATGATTTACAATATATGGCACAAGAATAGAAATACGTATTATTATTATTAACAACTGCATCGACGGCATTGGCAGTGTAGGCGTATTTACAGTGTACTTACATGGATATATTTACAATTGCTGCAGTTGTGTATTTAGTATCTACATTTGTAGACTAGAATATACTATAATACAACATATACAAGGAAAAGTGTAGAAAGGAGGGAGCTACAAAGGAAAAACAAAAGCTTTGGCTTTCAAAACTACTACTAGATACAGATATATAGAAATGCGGAATGGAATGGCAAGGCAATGTATTGTTACATATTTCCATTTGTACGGCGGTTGACGTGACTCGAGTTTATTCATTATGTATCTATCTAGGGCATTAATGTATGACAGGGAATGATGGAGTATGTATAAGTGATGGGTTGAAAGTTTTCGAGAAAGCTAGTAGCTGCGAGTCTGTTTAGAGAAGTTGGAGTTCGGAGAAGCATTGGAGTTAGAGTATAGTAGGAGTTGAGTCGGTCGTCAAACATTTCAACTCTGCATAAGTCTCAAGTGTCCGTTTTACTTCCGCCGTATACTTATACTCTTTGCGTATACTTAAATACTTATACTCTTTTGCCTTTGTAGTTCAGATACTCGAGGCATTGTAGACGGTTCGATATATGGAGAAGTTGAAGTGTTCTATGAAACAATAATAATTATTATTATTTCGTCACTTATGTTTGTTGCTAGTAGTTGATTCATTTATCTTAGTAGTTGATTCGGTCTAGTTTCTCATACACATTATTGTTTGTGGCTATGCTAAATTTGCATGTATGTAGGCTTGAACCTCCGGAATTATAACTGTGTAATAGAGTGCATGGGTATATTATCATTACGATGACTACCCGATGGTATTATTCATCATGCATAGCTTAAGTGGAGTGACGAGAAAAGCCTTTTTGCGAAAGTTGCTCTAACTAGTAAGTATATTAGAGAATAAAGTTGGTATTTAATTATTATTGCGCCTCTCATTACGACAGAAGGTCTACTGGAGTAGAAAGTAAAGGGAAATCCTCTATCTTACGAACAACTTTGGAGTTCGTATTAAAGTTTGTACTTGAATGGTACTTGTACTTATATATATAGGTATGTATCTTTTATATATGTGGAATGAATGATTGTGGAATTGTAACATTTCATCTTCCATTATTAGCATTATATGTCGGGCTATATACTGTTTGTGTCATAATAGATGTGTATAATCAAGGAGTAATAGCTGGCAACCACTTCATTTGTATTCCGCTGCTCTTAGGGCTCCTTAATCCTCTTGTAACATACATCGGGGGCCTTGAGCTTCGACATGTAAGCTCGTCTTCTTTGTTCCTGCCAATAATAGTAATTTCGGCTCGTTTATCTCTTCAGCATTTTAGCATTACACTTCTTTGCTCTCCTCTGGAAAGAATCAACATTCGGCGTATAGGTAGGTATGTATGTGCTATTGAATTCCGAGCCAGGATGTTATGTGCACTAACATTATTACCGAGACAATCGGCTACTTTACGAGTACACATGCACGTTTAATCCGGTAAAGTTTGCTCTATACTTTGCCATTTACATTCTTTAAAGTTCATGATTTCTTTTGGAATAGTTATAAGTATACCTATATACGATTGCTATAAGTATATATGTGTGTAAACGTGACCCCATCTGTGGATGACGTTTTAGGACGATAGGTCTTACATATTTACATTTAGAATAGTGTACTTGTAACTTATTGTAACTATATGCACAGTCGCTACAAATGAACGTTCCCATTACTAACGTGTACTGCTTATTAGTCCGCAAGGAATTTCATTAAAGTTGGAGACAAATATAATCTATATACTTTATGTATTTGCAAGTCTCGATTGACCATTTATTAAACAAAGCGAGGGAGGTACGTCTGTTCATAAATTCCGTATACATGTACTTAGACAATGACAATGGATATGTCGGTATGTGTTATAAAAGTATCAGGCCATATGTACGTTTGCTTGTTTTTGACTCTGTGTGCATGTGTATGTTATTTCAAGGTGGATAGTAGAATAATTGAGTAAATTTTGGTTACATGGACTGGACTGGATTATGGTGTAGGCAGTTTGTGTTCAAACAGTGCAAGTGTGTGGAAGTATTACATGTATAGATATACGTATTATAGTAATACTGTATTAATACCACAGTATATTCGACATGTCCGATGCCAGGGGATGAACCTATATTTACAATTGCCTATATAGTGTCTGAGGTCTATTTATTTATATACATGTACGAAGGAGCACTTTGCATGTAAACGTTCTGTTTGTAATTACATGTAGTAGATATATAGGTTGCATTCGTATAATTATATGGGCAGAGAGAGAGAAAATTGGTAGAGCGGAGGGAAACTGACGGAACTCTCTCTCTTTCTCTCGCGTATCTCGCCAGCATTGTACTTAAATGTGTACGGACTGTACTTAAGAGCAAGGTATTAAATGCATTATCTTGGCGAAGCACATATGGAGGACATAATCCTTTTGGCACATTCTCGTTAGTTGTTCATCGGGTGATAATGTGATCCGAACTTTTCCTTCTTCACAAGATCGCTATCACGTAAACACCCTCTTCCCCAACGCTTCCATTCCATTATCCACTTCACAGGAGGAGAAGTGCATACTAGTAGTAGGTAAGATGTAGTAGGGTGGTGTATTGTGCATGGATAAATTGGATCTTATATATACAGCGTCCATACACACAATGGTGGTAGTGGATGTCGGTGCAGTTTTTGTGAATTTGTAATGTATGTATATGCTTATGCATGTATCTACCTATACTTATATGTATTGTGGTACTTCGAATCCAATCCGTTACCCGTTCCAGGTTTCTTCTACTACCCGGTTCTAGTACTATTATATATTTTCCGTTGTAAATGGAAAAGTCGAGAACTACATGGTGATGGCCCTATCAAGTGTACTTATACTCATCCTTTAAATATAACAATAAAACACTTCTCGCTTTTCTCTCCTCGTCTCTCCTCTCTCTCTCCCTCTCTCTCTCTATGTATAAGTATATAAGTATATGTTTATGTTCCTGAATTTCCCAAACACATTAACATACCCGTGCATATATTGTGATTGGAACGGGATTACGTTACTCTGTATTTATACTGTAAATTCACATTTAAAAGATTTGTGTTGATTTCATCTTCTGTATCATCAGCTAATTTACTCACAGCATCTACATGACTTACAAGCTGTAACGTCCTTTCTCGGAACATTAATGTTTTTTAGTCGGATTGATGCTTTGATTGATAAGGTCGCGGTACAGTGTGGAGTTCACGAAGGTAGTGTGTTCGTAATTCTAGTCGGAGGTACATCTCTAAAGTCATTCTAGGAAACAAAGTTGATTCGAGCAGGCTTCTCTCCTCACGCTCAATAACTTCATCTGTCAGTGGTAATCATTGTTTATTAACCTATGCACGCGGGCTCCGTGCTGAAGTTAGGAGCACTCGACTTCTTGGTCTTTTAACACACAGTTCCTTTAATTTGAAAAAAAACAATGGAATTTCACCATTTAAATAATTTTCTATAGTATTTACATTGCGAAACTACATTTTCGAGCATATAAGCTCATTCCGAGTCTATAACTAAGTATATTACATCTCTCGACTAATAGAGCTAAGAGTAAGTATAAGGATTTGGATGACGAGGGATAAAAATAGGGGAATTGTGCTGACGTCGCTTTCACGTAATTATGTACGTATTTGTGTACACTTTGTTCAGTATATGTAGACTAGGAATTTCCAGGTAGGAAATGGAGAATTGCAGATGAGGGAATGGAAGGGTAAACACTATTATATGGAAAAGAGAGAGAAGGACATAAAGTGTGTGTAAAGTTGTTTTTTCTACGCTGAGTATATATAGGTGTGGAATTAGTTAAATATGTACTATAATGAGGTCGTATCTTGTTGTGAAGACGAGGAAGAGATGAGGGGGAGAGGAAGAAGAATTTTTTAAAGCAACAATATCTGCTTGAAATGCTTGAAAGTGTTTTTAAAGTCCTGATGTTGTCTTATACTTGTCAAAATTGAAAAGCTCTTCCGCTCTTTCCCGGCTTACACACCCGCTTAGTTAAACATTCAGCACGTTTTTATTATGCTAATGTCTTTGAGAAACACTAGAAATAACTCTTGTTTTGCCAATGGGAAATATGTACTTACATATAAGTACTACACACCTTCCTTTCTCCCTTATTATTATTTATACTGTGTATTTGGCCAATATTAAAATGTAATATGGACTTACCCTTTGCGTTTGCGTCACATATATGCTTGACTAGTCTGTGGCAAAAACATTAGAAATGCATTTCAAAATGTAGATATAAGTACAGATACCAACGTATGTATCTCTACCACAATAACTATTTAGGTGTATGTGTGAGTAAGAATTTCCATGTTATAAATGTTGTTGGTCCAATGCATTTTTGCGTTCGTTCCTGTATAAAACACATGTTCATGTACTTATATATACATATAACGTGCATCTGTATACTTTATATATAGGGGGAATAGGAATATATGTACAAACCTTTATTTTTATAGTAGTATGTTCCCACACGTCATTTTTACACTCTTCCTTCACGATTCCAATGATGACTCATATGTATGAGTTTATGAGCGTAAAAAATTAAGAATTCATTTTTTTGTCAACTGTTGTCGAGCCAAATGACGCAGAAGCGGAACCTGCATTGCACTAGTAAATACTTGACGTTTGAGATTTTAACAAGAGATTTTACAAATTTGTCTGTATCACAAATGTCATGTATAGATATAGATACTATAGATAGATGCTCATGTATACATTTTTTTAAGTTTGTAATAAAAGTTGACACTACATGGGTTGGGTATAGGTATACTCCACATGGACTTGTTTAAGTATTATGACTAATTGCCAAGATTTAATTTTATGATTAATAACGTCGTCTAGTATGTGGTGATGAGGATAAGAGGAACTTGCATATATGTACGTATTACGTATATGAAAAAGGCGTATGTTTTACGCACGTTTTTATTAAACGAGGATTTTATGGTTGCCTTTAATTAAATAAATAAAAAATCTGATGATTCCGTTTTGTGGTTCCTTTTACTATTGTGTCTACTCAGGAACGTTGTTGTTTACAAAGTTCATGGGGTACAGATAGTGGCGCATATAAGTTGAGGAAATAATCTGTTATTTCTATTTACTATCTATGTAGTATAATTCATAATGTAGGTTTATATAGAGGGAGATTGTACTTTGAGCCGTGGAGATTATATTTTGTGAGGAGGATTTGCGTGGGAATATCATAATTCTTAAGATTTGTGCAAAAAATGTGAAAGGTTGGAACGTGTATGCTATTTTAAATAATTAAAGAAGCTCATAGATGATAAAAAAAAAAGTAAAGCGCTAGCGCTAGCCAACAAATGGTTTCCGTGGTACACGTGCATACAATGTAAATAGAGCTGTATATATCAAGAAATGTATAGACTTTACTTATCATCATTTGCATGGAAAGAAAGCAAATGTGTAAAGAATTTTTATAGACGCCTGTACTTCGTCGTCGTCGGGTGTGTTAAAAATTGATTGTGGGGTGTTTGCAGCGGCTTGTATAATGACACTCTATATCTATACATATAAATACTGTACACACAATTATAAATATTGGTTCATTGCCACTATAGTTATTACTGTATGTGTAAGTATAGACACTAACTGTATATGGGATCTTGACAATCCTGCCAATGTTTTTCAGGTTCAGTGCTAATTTCTTGTCTCATTTTTATTCAAAGTTGAGACATGATTTTTGATGGTCTTTATGGCAGGCTCACGTATTATTTGTGTACTGCTATATGTGTATACGTTACCTTGAGGTAACATAAATATTTCGGGATTTTTTCCTGGATGGCAATTTTTCTTAGCATAGCTATACTCACACAATTTGTTTTATTTCATATAAATACATTTTTGTATATATAAAGCTATCGTATACATATATAAGTACAATAGGCCTGTACGTATATTTGCAAATGGGCAATCCACTATAGTGGTGAAATTTTAACTGAACGTGAATAGAATAATATTTGAACAACGAAATGGTTTTCTTTGTGTTTTCCCTGGTGCTCTTATTTGAGCATATACATGTAAGTATATTGTGAATTTTATTTTTTTCAACGTTGTATTCCATGTTGCTTGTCACGCTCAATTTCTCTACACTTTCTTTTGGTTTGCCTCTCCGCAGTACTCCGTGTTTTCTGACTGCGGATTCTTCTTCTTCTTCTTCTGAGACCGGACTCTTGTGAATTCGGATAGACATAAGGAGGCGGTATAAATAATTTCGTGTTACACTTGTGTCTATACTAAGTGCAATTTAAAATATCATTTTTTATCTTTACGTTCTCTGCTCACGAGATTTATTGAAGTTTGCATAGGTGTTTTGTATTATGTTTTGGATTGTGTAGATATACAAAATCCAAAACATTGCATATGAGAGTATTTCGTATTTATTACTCATACTGTAATGCAAGCATGTATTCATACATGTTTATGGGATTTTACATACAGGTTTTGAATTTGTGGTTTACAATAAGGTATAGGGTGTGCATAAGAACATACATAAATAGCAAGTATCCTGCATACCTATACATTCTTTGTTATCGTTGAACACGTTGATGTATACATGGTTGGGATCTTGTTATTTGTTTTAGCATTTATGTTCATATTCCTATACTATACGTTCCACAGCTTGTACGCATTTCCTGATGTATAATACCTTCTGTTGTTCGGTTCATGCATAGTCTCATAGTGGGTTCATGATATGTACTTATAGATAGGAATTGCGTTGCCAAAAATACATTAACGGCTTAGAAATATTAAGAAGCTTATGTACGTCAGTAAGTAGAGACCGAATAGAAGCGAATGTAGAATGAGTCTAATAAGCCTATAGGTACGTTTATGGACTTGTGTCAAGGGTTAGCTGCTTATTCATTTGTAAACCCGTATATTTATGAAAAACGCGTATGTACTTATAATTGCGTTATATTTGATTATAGAGTTATAGGGAGAATAATATGTATAATTATAGATAGGCGGAGGAAGTGAGAGAGAGAGAGAGAGAGAGAAGAGAAAAAGCATGTGTTGGTTTGCAAAATGTTCAGCGCTTGTACTATTTTACCACAATGTAAGATCATGCTTTTCGTGTCAAGGTTAGACTAGTTTGGCACACTCTTGGTATTTTTAAGTTTTGATATGCTTCACTGGAGTATCTCTTTTTGTTTTTTGGTGTGTATAACCCGCTGGATTCCTGAACGTCCCAAATGAAAGAAAGACAAAAGAGGAGGGACGGAGGAAGAAGCGTCTGATTTAAGGTTTTCTTCTCTCCCTCTGTCACTCTCTTCGACTCGTGTCTCATTGTAAATTGACACGGATGGTGAGTGCGAAAAACTATTAGGATAACCATTATATAGTGGGGGTAGCGGCTGTATAAGATTGGATTAAGTACAGATGGTCTGCGTATTTCTCTCGATGCATCCTCTACATACATATGTACATATACGTATCTTTCTACTTAACGTATTTTCATTTGAATTGTATCTAAGTATGTATTCTTAAGCTTCGTCGTTGGAATTGGGTTTCTGCTGTAGTAAGTCTAAAGTACTACTTGGATTTGTATATGTTGGAGGTATGTGTAAGCTAGAATTTGTATTTGGAGTTTAACTTCCAACTTTGACTATATGTACTTTTAAGTGCGGGAGTAGTATAAGTGATATCGGGTGGAGAAGTAACCGGAGTCATTCTGTGAGGTTACCAACAAGCAGCCTGACATGGTTAGAGTTTTAACGTGTTTCTGTTGGCTAGTTGGTTAGGATGTCCTTAGATTTTCTCTCTATGGGTATCTGTCTGTCTGTCTGTCTGTGTTATTTCTCTTTGCTTCTGTATCAGGATAAGAAACTATGAAAGGAAAAAGAAAAAAGGACGAGAGAGGAAGGGAACAGCGACAAGGAATTGTAAGAAAACTATATGGAGGCACATCGTCTGTCTCTTCTTCTTGTTCTCCTTCGTCCTGTTCTTCTTCTTCTCCTTCTTGTTCGGAGCGAATGAAACGAGAAATGGTTGTGTACGTATGAATTGAGAGAATGTGGCATGATGGTGGTGATTAAAGTGTTTTGTCATTGTCTTTCCCTTGGCTCATTCCAACATGTTTTATCCACAAACACACACACACATACACATGATGATGATGATGATGAAACCAAGTCGAATTTTAGTTTCTCTTAAAGAAAATAATGCCTTGTCTTGTTCTTCTTTTCCATCTCTTATTGTGTACAGCCTTTTACAATAGTCCAAACGTTGAATAGAACGTAGGTGTATTGAATATACCATATGCACGTATCTGTTTATACTTACGCCGAAGCGGGAAATGTATTATTTTATTTTTCGAGTCATTGGTAAAGCCACAAAACCAGACTTGATGTTGGGGAAATAAGGAAGGGCGCTTTATGCCGACACTCTTGTAGTAGTATGGTCGTTTAAGATCATTTGAAATGTTCTGCCATAGCTCTCGAACTCCCCCGTTTGCATTACTATTATACACACACACATACAGTTTAAAAAAATCGTACTATAACTTAACAAATTGCACTGTAACTTGATGTATATAATACAGTGAAAGTAGATTGAAAGACGGATGCCAACAGACGCACTGTATGGAAGGCTTTGTTCTGATGAAGGTATGAGACTATTTGAATGCATATATGCCAGGACGATGATCGGATCCACTAAACTATATAGTATATAGTACAAGGAATAAGTACAAGTGTGGAAACCAGAAGCGAGACAGGATACTTGCCAATTTTTTCCAATCTTTTATGCATGCATCTATCATTGGTCGCTTTTATGTATGTACTGTGGTTTGATATTATTCAACCCTTTTTAGCATAGTTATATAAACAGTTCTACTCTTATGCAGATACTTTGGTTTGTAAAATCCTACCCTTTTCTATTATGGAAACTGGGATATATAATATGTTAAACCGGGCTTCCCCAAAAGATAAAACTTCTATAGTATGTGTTTATGTATATTTGTTTATATGCATCTGCATGTTACATATATTTGTTTATATGTGTATTAAAGTGTAGTAGATATGTGTTTGCACATATTTTTTTTTCCTTATCTTTTCCCTACATAAACCGTATTTTTGCCTTCAAAATTGTGTAAACCAAAAAGAGAAGATCTTTTTTTCGTGGTCTTTTAAGAATGACAGACAATAAGCATATTATGCAAAAAAAAGCATTGTCTCCCGCACACACACACTATTTGCTTTTCTCTATACGACTCCTGCTGCAAGTGAAATATCGCCTGGTATCTGTATTCTGTAGAAACAAGACAAGACAATCACACATAGTTTAGTAGTTTTAAAACAAACTTTGTGCACTTTGTTGTACAAACTTGCATGTATCCCGGCCATAGCTACAGAACTCTATATGTACTCTTGTTTTCCTGAAGGTTTTTTTTTGTTTGTAAAAGTGTTTGGTAAACCGTGTGAGTTTGTTCGGCAGAAAAGAATCCTCTAGACAGTCTTAACCCCGGTTCCATTGAGACTCTTCTCACATACATACTAAGTATGCACGGCTGTGTGTAGTTTAGACATGTAGTAATGTAGTGTATAGTAATAATATAGTAATTATAGTCTATACTGTACTATGAGTATATAGAGTTGCAGGTGTACCTGTATTTTTGCCGGAGAATCAAAGTATTAATTTGATGGGTGGAATGAGTGGGGCAATAAAGGAAGCTGCAGTTTTGTGGATTGTCGACCTCTATGTTAGTATATGTAATATGTACGTTGGGCATATTTGTCTGCCTCTGTAGAAAGCACTTGAAGCATGTGTGATTATAAGTGTAGCGGGGTACTATAAAGTAGACAGAGAGGAAGAAATATGGGGAGCATTATAGTCTTCTCTAGGAGATAATGATGTGTGTGAAAGGTTAAATTTATTTGCTGTAGGGCTGACATCATTTGTTGATATGGGAAAAGTGAGGATGGATAGGACAACGACGACGGAGTTCTAATAGCTCTTGGGTACCACTCCGTCTTTCCTTTTGGTGATGTTATTTGATGATTAAACTTTCTCATGGAATGCTGAGATGCGAGCAAGAAAATTCCTAGCCACAATATTCATGTTGTTGTGAAATACCCGAGTTAGTCTAATGCTCCATTTCGTATGAAATACACAGTGGGTACTTGCTATTTCAAAAACCTTTTATATGATGTTGATGTAGGTTGTCTTTGAAGTGCATATAGTCTGAGAATTCTGCCTTGTCCTCTCTGGCTATAATGTGTGTGAAAAGCCCCATCAAGTCCGTGTTCAAGGAAGGTTGTTTTGGCAGTGTACTTGTATTTATTTATGTATGGCTCCCTTTATTGCTCATACCTTCGTCCCGTTGTTGTCATTAAAATAATTACTTTTACGTACATCGTGCTCGTCTTGACTCTCCGGCCTTTGCAAAATGGTACTCGCTTTCCAGGACTCGGCTCACTTTGGCAGTAACAGAGATAAACTATCTCATCGTTGTTCAGAACTCTATATTGGTAATACTATCTGTACTTTAAGGAAGGAAGAGAGGTACGTGAGAAAGTAATTTTTACTTTGTGATGCGTTATGTCTACATACCATATATACATATATAAGTATATTAAGATATAGATTCTTCCATTCCTTGTACTTATATTTGTCGCAAACTTGATCGAGTCGTATTTTTCATAAAGAAAAGATTTTAATCAAAAAGTTGTGTGTGTACGACCAGAAACTATACGACCATGTATAAGAACTTAAATTTTGGATACTTGGGAACATGCTCTAATTTCATAAATGCGGTTATAGCTCCAACCGCATCATGCAGGGTAACTTCACCTTGGGCAATTAAGATCGTTAGCTGGTTGATTAGTTTGGAAAGGGTGTTAGTTTCAGAAAATCATCACCATTCTTTGCATGTTCCAGCCTAGATAGAAGTATAAATTACGTTATGTGAAGTAAATTTTGGAAACTGTATTATGAAACTTATATTTACTTATACTGCACGCATTGCCTAGATTTCTTTGTGAAGTGTAACTCTATTTTTATAGGGAGGTCTATATGTATATGTGAGCAAGGTATAAATCCAATGAATCATTTCGTTTATTATTCTTCAAGTGTTTCTCGTCTTCTTTGTGGAGAGAGCGAGGGAAAAGAAAGAAAAAGGGATGTCACTTGAAGGGAAAGTGTCTATAACCGTATCTATATACATAGAGATTCACAGTAGCTTTACCTATACTTATAGTTGTGTTCATATGAACGAAGCTGCTGTTTGGCATACATACAATGTGTACACTGTGTACTTGAGCTGCAGGTCGGATTTTTGTGGAACGTGGATGATGGTGAGTGATTCAATCATCTGATATTCTGGTCATAGTCAATATTATTTTCGTGGGAACCCTCACCGCGTGTGTGCGATGAGAGCTCTGGTCGGATTATTCTACATCTTTATTATATTATTATAGACGATATAGAGGATATTGGATAATTGGAAATTGCTCCTTGAATGTTTGGTATAGAGTTGTGTGTACTTTGAATTTATATGTACATTCATATTCCGTATAATATACATAGTTTGTGGTAGGATGTACTGGGAAATCTTTTGGGAGATAGCAAATCTTAGTGCATACAATGGTTGATGCAAGGGTTGCCTTGTAAATATAATTATTATTGTGAGCTTGTTGAATATTGACTTGTAACTGACATATAGTCTGTTTTCTTTTGAGCACTACTAGCTTGTAATAGAGTTTTATAGCTTTATGTTGTATTAACGAGCATATCATTTCCTTTGGTAATATTAATGTGTAGTATTTTCTTTAGAATTAACTTCCAACGGAAGAGTATTATTTAAGTAAATTATGATTTCTACTTCTGCTGTATACTTGCATAATGTTTACGTGCTCAAAAGTGCAAAGAAGGGAAGTCAAGCGAGTCTTCCTTGTTGGCATTATTTGCTGATTCTCTCCCATTCCATTATCTGTAGACTTTGCCTCTGTCAATGTATAAGGAAGCTGCTGGAGAAAGTGTAGATTATTATAGGGAGAAATAATGCACTGCTTCAGGATCTATAAGTATATTTGTTTCCATTTGGTGATTTGATCGTGCGGAAGACAACCGTTCTGGCTCTCTTTCTCTCTCTCTTTCCCTGTAAACTTCTGATATGTTGGAATGCATGCAAACTTCTAGTAGTATGTATGCCTGTACATTTTGAGTGTGCTACTATACGCTTATGTAAACTTATAATGTAATGGAATACATTTAAATTCCTAATATGTTTAAAGGAATACATGTGGACTTTAAATGTAACGAAATATAAGTAAACTTTATAATATAACTGAGAGTACATGTAAGCTTTAAGTAGTACATGTAAACTTTGAACGTAAACGAATTCATATTATGCAGGTTTAACGTGCTTCACCAAGTAACTTTGTTCTCTTTGGTTGGGAAATTATGAACTTGATCCATGTACCAGCAGTGGATATTTGTATATGTATAGATATGTACGTTGCACAAGTAGTTATACTAGTTGATACTCCAACAAGATCCAGAAGCCAAGTAGATTGTAACAACTGCGGAGTGCGATTCAGGACGAGTATCACACTGGGACAGAATTTAGGTTGCGTTTTATCGAACTCGGTAGTTTGCAGACTTCGGAATAATAATAATATTATGTATTATGAATGCTCACGAGTCTATCAGCATCACCACGGGAGAAGGAGGGAACGTGTTCTTCCTCTGATGCTCTTATTCTATACTTATCTATGCTCTCAAAGTATCTACATACAAAATATGTATTAAATCCACAGACGTGCCCAACGCTTTTGGTCCTTATTAAGCGTTTTCAAGATGTGTGCTCACAACTATTTCGCTTGTATATATGAGTGTAGAAGATTTGCTGAACTTAACTTGATGTTTTCATTCCAGTCAGCAGATGTAGAATTAGATATTTCGTCTGATGTGGTACACATATAGGGTACACACTAACTGGGGCAAAACGATCTTTCGAGACATATAGCCATAGTGGGTAGTTCGATGTACTTTGTAGTTGTTTTGTCGTACCTTCTACAGGATGTTTAATTCCTACGGAAGGAAGAACGTTTGTAGTTCCATGAATATCAAGCTTATTAACAACAAAAATTTGTACTTTCGTTGAACGAGTAATAATATAGAAACATATGTGCAGTATATGTGTCGATGGAAATGTCTCTAATATTTAGTTTATAATACAACTATATATTTGTTGTTGGTATCTAATATGCTGAAAATTCAAGAGCGTAAAGAATTTAATGAGATATGTCATATAATTATGTATTACCAAAGTATTTGCATGCTGGTTATTGAACTGATGCTGACGTATGTGACTTTTTAAGTATGCACATACTTCTCTTGAAGGTATATCATCAACCAGAAGAAAAACTGGAGTACTCCCACCTTGAGTAATATAAAGCTCAGAAATGTTATCTGTGATACTCAGAAAGAGACGGATGAAGTTATTATTACAGCTCTTCCGGATATTTCCTTCCATTTCTTTTTAGCCTGTAACTGCGTGTGTACAGATTTTTTTCTTCATTTCAATACGTTTTGTGCATATTACGACTTCCGTGCATGTTGTTAATCTTTCTGCAGTTATTTGCTTGTATCAAGTCATGTTTCCATATTTTTTTCAACTTATTTCCTACTTGACTATAAGTAGTTTTTTCCTTCTTGAGACGTTTCCTCTCTTTCTCATGTCCTCCTCCTCCTTCTCTCTTCCTCTAGTGCTGCTCATTCGTCTCTGGCTGCTGTTCCTGCTGCTGTTCCTGCTTACTTACGAGAAACGAGAGCAAGTAAAATGCTAAAAGATTGGTGTATAAATTATACATAAACCCATGCTTACCAGAATGCTGGGACATTATTGTAATGGACGAGATTGTTTTACATATATATGCATACTCCCAAGTATGAAAACCAAGTTTTACCAATAGTATATATGGAACAAGGATGGAGTTGGAGGATATTAAATCTTGTTTGCCGGATGCGTGGATGGGAAAGCTAATTGAAAGTCGTCAGATGACGACAACGAGAGAGAACCTCTCTGTGTATAAGTATGTTATGATGTTGGGAACAGCAGCATCCATTGCGCATTCAGTTTTGTGTGATGATGGAAAAAACATAATTTTTCTCTTGTGCCTTTCGACGAACATATTTTTTCCGCTACTGTTGTGTGTTCAGGAGGTTTGATATTAAAAGCAAAATATGTTTTTTAACTCCTTGGGCATTATACCTTTGCAATGCATATGTATCTATATCTTGACATAAAGTATAGAGGGTTCATGAAGGAATGGAAAATACGTAAAGGACTTGGAGCTGTTGGGTGAGATTTAATATGCGGGATATATATGTATATAATACTTGTAGGAAGAATTCACATGGAAATTTAGTCAGATGTTAAAGTGATAGGAAATTACAACACAACCTCTTTCTTTCTCCGTCACTACGATAGCTACTTTATATGTAGCCTCTCCTCCGTAAGTGGCATGTCCTTACTATAAAAGTGTATGGACTCAAGTTTGATAATTTCCAAAGTTTACCTATATAGAGTATAGTTATTGCATATATTGTACAGATAGATATGGGTATCTATACGGTTAGAGTTCAGCTGAAGTGAGCAGCGTCAGAAGAGGTCTTTGTATACATAAATAGACGTTACACGTCAGTAGGAAGATTACAGTTAAATGTAATGTTATATGTTGGAATAAAGCTGTTTAGAAAAGTTTTCATCGTTTTTCTCCCGAATTTCTAGACAGAAGTAGTAGTAGTAGTCTACTATAGCGTTTGGAAGCTTTTACAGATGAATTCTAGGCATTTAATGGTACAGCTAAAATACAAGATCCTAATGTCCTATGTATGGACATTTACTACTGTGTCACGTTAGACTATATGTATATGTAAGTAAACGCGAACTAAGTACGAACTATTTCAGTAAGTCCGGAATTCGGATGTAAAGTGCATACGACAATAAGCAAGGCAGGGCGGTCGTCTTCTCGCTGTATATTGTAATTAGTATAAGCCAAGCCTAGTGTTTATAGGATATAAGTTTGTGTTGTGGAATATGTTGACAGTGTTTTGCAAATTTTGCATGAAAATTTTCATTTGCATTTTCCTTCTCTTCTCGTGTCTGTTTTGTAGTTAACAGCATGCGTTTTGAGCATACTTATAAGTAGAATGTTGTAACATAGTATGTACCTATGTAAGTTTAAACGCCTAAGTACAAAAGCTTGTTACATACGCAAAAGCTTACTTATACTTTAGAAACACTTGAGTAGATACATTAAAGATGCAGGCATGTGTCGTCGTATAGTAACTTGCCATGCCAGTAGTAGGAAAAGTTGAAAATGTGTAAAGAACAAGATTACTACGAGGATGTCTCTTGGCCCTCCTATGACTTCCTCTCCAGCTTCCAGTCGTTAATAATCATTTACATTTAATCTCTGAAAGGTGCTGGTGTGTCCCGGAGTATACACAACCGCGTATACTCATAATAGTATGCTCCTGTATGAAAAATTTAGATGAACGTGAAGGAATTTGTGATATGAAAGTCAACTCTCTTTCTCTCTTGGGCTATCTCTCTGTAGCTTTCATTCAGTATGGGGGTATGTACGTAGTATATGTACATACACAATCTTAAGGATTACATCGTGGGGCAATTTAAAGTCCGGGCACCGTTATCATCATGACCTGATGTTGGTGGGAAATCCTTTTGAAACATCAACATCTGACTGGGTCTCTAAAAGTAGATACTGCCATTTATATGCATTTACTTAAGGACTCCGTGTCCTTAGACACGCATTAAAATTTGCCAAGGATAGACCGTAATTACTTAGCTTGTCTTTGATATTTATGTATATAGCGGCGAGGTATTTGCCTATAATTATCATTATTCTGTAACAGACGGACGTGTCTGTAAATGAATGGAAGCAGGAGTGAAAGAGATACTTACTATGAGGAGGCCCAACCTCATTTATTACCCCCGTATGACATGTATAATGCGCTTTACGTATATGATAATGATGGCAACATTTCAAAATTTGGAATGCATTGGTGTATGGATATATAAAAAGTAAAAGTAATATTATCTTTGGCACAAGAATTATTTGTTTTCTGTTCATACGTGCATGTATTTTTGCGGGAATTATCACCCAGCATTACAATGACAGTTCCGCATGTATGTATGTAACTGTCTTTATTTATAGTAGCAATACTTTGTTTCGCCAGTTGTGCGAAATAAAGTATTTTGCATAAAAATTCTGGAAAAGTCATGCCACGCTACGAAATATATAAAGTCTGGATTTATTACATTTCGAATTCCTTGGACTCCTAATGATACCAGCGTTAATGATCCTGTTATACTATGACGCGTGAAATCCTATAATGGCTTAACATTCCTATCCATTCATGTGATATGAAGATGAAGATGCTAATTCAGACAGTGATTTTACAGAATGCTACATTTTTTGGTTTTGTAGGTGTGTTCTCCAGTGACGAGATGACAACGAGTCCTCCTAATGGAACGCAGAACACGACAACCCATGCTGTGACAAGCACGGCAAATACGACTACAACCACTGTAGTATCAAATAATTCCATAATTGAATCCGCAGCATCTTCAACGAATGTCAAGAAGCAGCGGCAAAAAAATTCATCCCCGAATCGTCAAGGGCCCCAACGTTGTGCGGTAAGTTGAAGTTGTCTATATGTTATATATTGAATCCATATACCTATATCTATATTTTATATCAATAAAACTGCAATGGTCGAAACAATGGAGACACCTCATTATGTAGTAGTAACTTACAGAAATAAATAAGCCCGTGAGGCTGTTCCTTCATTATTAACTCTATAATAATACGGATATAAAAATTTAGTGTTCCGATTTATATGCTTTGGTAACAACTTATAGTAGGGACTATAATGTAACACTTCGTATCATTTTCCCTCTCTCGTATCACTCTCTTTTTTTCTTTCTCACTGTTTAAACAAGTTTATGTTTTCCAGTGATTTATGCTGTACTTAAGGGTACTTACTCCTACTTTCCTCTCCTGTCTTGTATTCGTTACCTTTTTACTCACACACACACACACATGGAATGGTCAAGGAGAATAGGAAAAGAAAAGTTTCACAACTGACTTTTATTACGGTTGTTGATTTTTTTCCCAATCGTCTCTTCTCACACTATATACAAGTATCTATACGTATGTTCAGTATATATGTATATCCTTCTTTTATATTGTATTGATGTATGTACTAATGGTAAAGCATCTTAGGTAGGTAGGTACCTACTTTTTGCAATACATCAGGGACCTGCTTGCGTGCAGTGAGACTTGAAGCTTACGATTCTGTAGAGCGTTAGTGATTTTTTCCTAACTTTTTAAACATTTTTCCTTTCACTATACACTTTCTATACCGCTAAATATAAGTATTAGGGTACACTGCGTACTACGTAGGACACTACTATAGGAGGCTATTTTCGTTGAGTACATGTTATGAAGCTGTCATTGCAACTTTCGTAAAGTGTGTAAAGTACCCGTATGTATCTATATGTGTAAGTATAAGTTACTTCAGAATTA
Source organism: Lipothrix lubbocki (assembly GCA_034696945.1). Taxonomy (NCBI): domain Eukaryota; kingdom Metazoa; phylum Arthropoda; class Collembola; order Symphypleona; family Sminthuridae; genus Lipothrix; species Lipothrix lubbocki. The sequence goes on from JAQGAK010000105.1 coordinate 97,985, forward strand.
CTGCTACTATAAGCTGTTTTCACAATGTCATAAATAGAAAAGTCGTAATAGAAACTAAAGGATTATACATACTACATACACGGTTGTGAAGGAGGCCTGCTGGAGTAGTAAGGGAGGGAATAGTACTACAGGTATACCGTAAAAGATCATCGTAGTAACTAACGGTAGTGTGTGTGTTGTGTGGAATAAAAGGAGATGAATTGGAAGCAGCGTGTTAAAGAGGAAATAAATGGCAGGAAGAATGTTGAGGTATAATGTTATGGTAATAGAATGTACAGTAATATCTTCAGATATATATATAAGTATATAGGTGTATATAGGTATGAACGAACATAAATGTGTATACCTTAAACATGTGGATAGATATATTCAACGCATTTGAGAGTATGTGCATTATTACATAGTTTATGTATTTTTGCTGTATGTATGTATGTATCTATATCTGTATACTTATATTGTTTATATACACAATATAATTATAACAGTGTAATAGGCTGAAATTTTTAGAATTAAGCTATTTGATTTGCATCTGGTAGAATGTATATTTATACACGTTCGGCGGATAGGATAGGGTACCTCCGTTTTAGTGAGTGACTTATGGCCCATGGGGTCGTTCCAAAGAGACACTGACTTACGTGCATTCCACTGATTTACGCAAGGTCTAGAATGCGGAATGAGGGAGTTTGCCGAGTGTAAGCCGTCCACGGGCCTCAACGTGATTTGAATGGAATTGATTTTCTCATTTTGGCTTGGCAGCCAGCTTGATTATCTTTTTAAGTGATGAATTGAGTCAGTGGGTACAAGGTGAACCAAAGTCCTCTTGGGGAAGAAGGTTAAACACTATCCCTTCACAAACTATAGTAGTCACAATTTTTTTCATATCAATATGTAATAGTTGTTTGGTATGAACAAACATTGAGAGCAATAGTGCGAGAGAGGACGAGGGCCGCCAGACTTATACTATAGAGAAAGAGAGTGAGAGCGAGATAAAAGGATGTGAATTCAATACTCCCTTATACTTTCTCACACTACCCATTTTTGTATTAAACCGTTTCTCATTTTTCCCCTCTGAACTGTGTGCCTTATTGCACCGTGTGTGAATAAAAATATACTTATGTAAATATGTATAAGTTTGGGAAGGAAAACATAAGTTTGTTCTTGGAATTTCCCTGTACGTATGTAATAAAGGGACGACAGGAACTAATACTTTCCTTTGCATGTATAGTGTGGAAATGTAAAACTATTTTGTATACTATAGCATATAGTAGGGCATAAAGAACCAAAAGTTATTTTGCACTTATAAGAACCAAAGCTATTCCGCAAGTATTAGAGCCAAATACGACGCCGCATTTACATGAAAAGTTATTTCGCACTTTTATACTTATAAGAACCCAGGAACCAAAACTGTTTGGCATGTATATTACATATGCATATATTAAGAATCAGTAGTTTGTTACAAGTGGAACAACATATTACTTCTGTAGAAGAGCGTTAGTGTTCAGGAGACTTTTCGCAAAGTAATACTACTAGCAAATGTTCCACCATTTTAATATCCACTGGCATATTTGCATTTTTTCTTTCTCCTCTTCCTGTTCTTCGTCTTGAGCTTTTCATTACTTGGCTCATATCTCTCTCCTTCTCTCTCTCTCTCTCCTACCTCTCACTCGCTCTCGTGAATTTTCCTTTGCAGTCATTTGTCATTGTTACGACTTTAATCCTTTGTAGTTAGTGAACTACATCGAAATCCATAGAAAAGTATTCACCTTGTTCACGTTCCTTTTAAAAAACTGGATGGGTATTCAGGCCAAAAGTGTTGGAGTACGTGAGTGCTATGGATTTATTGCAGAATTTATCAAACAACTTGCCATTGTAAGCACATACTCCGTCACAAACTCCCCTTAGTCTCTCTCTCTTTCTCACTCGCTCACTCACTCACTTCTTTCTGCTCTCTCTCTCTCTCTCTCTCTCTGGGTAATTTCAGTCAGTGACGGTGAAGGAACATGCCCGTTTAAATTCCACAGAGTACATGACCGATAGCTTTGACAATTTCCCAATGTCGCCCTGTGGAAATGTTCATACTTATATGTGTACATATACTTAATATGAGCAGAGCCGCTCCTCATAGTGAAGAGGAAATTAAATTTTGCGAGAATGATGAGAGATAAAAAGGCATTAGATGTCTTAATTTTAAATTTTAATGTTACTTGTATACATTTTTATTTGGAAGTTAATATATATCTTAATAGGATTAATTACATCCGTAATCCAGTATAAACCTGGATGAACTTTCAGAACATTTGCTTTTTATCAGTATGGTACTATAAGTAGTAGATACATGAGGACGGCTGTATATTTACTCAGATATTGGTATACTGCAGATACTAATGACAGCTGTACTGAAAGCAATAAATAATTTAAATGCTTTTAAAACCGTCAGTTTCTTATGGCTATTATATTATATACTGTGGAAATGTTGATGGCAGTGTAATTAAAATTCTTTTATACAGATAACTGCGTATTTAACTTGTAAGTTGATGATATAGGGATTGTGTGCATATTCATACTATAGTAGATGCATTTCAGAGTGCCAATGAGCTTGAAATTTTTTATTTGAGGGGAGGTTAATTTTTTACAAGATAAAATATATAGACATGGTATACTTAAGGCATGACATTTTGACGTTATCGTTGACGTCTGTCTCGGAAATGGAAATATCGATGGTGATATTACACGGACGTTCCCGTTCTATAATCGGTCCTTCAATTACTACAGTCGATGATGATGAGGAGAAATTCTTTAGTATAAGTATATAGTTCAATGTAATATGGAATACCTACATATTATATGTAGAATATATAGCATGTAATGCCTTTACTACTGCCTATATGTACTATAATGTGTCGTATGGGCTGTATGTAGATATATCAAAATATATGGATGCATCATACTAGGAGTATACTACTCACCATAAGAATAATTCCGGAGCTGCACTGATAATAAGGGAACTGCTAATTGAATAGAACTTTAGTGATATTTTTATGACGACGACGACGAATTTGAGCGGGAAGTAAGTGACATTTGAATAGAAACGTCAAGAAAGAGAGGGTGAGAGAGAGAGAGAGAGAGAGAAGGAATGAATAATGTATTGTGCCATAGAGATAGAAAGGGAGAGGAGTGAAAAAGAGGAACGGGGGGAAAGTAAGTAAAAGCATAATAGACTGTATGAGTGACTATATGTATTATGTAATGTTATCGAGGGAGAGAGAGACTGACACACTACTAGAATCTCTTTCTCTCTCTCTCTCAGTCAGTTTCCCTTCTCAGATGATAGTACAGGGAAAATCTTTCAAGTGGAAACGGTTTAATTTGATTAAAATGAGAAGAAAGTTTCCGCCATAGTGGTACTGATAATAAGAAGGAACATATATGGTGGTGGTATGTAGTTGCTTGAATTTTAGGAATTATTGTATAGTAGAAGGGGGAGGAACATATAATATTTCCTTCCATGCTTAAAAAGCCTCTCCCGACATTTCATATCGCTATGTACATAATCATAATCACAGCTTGAATGGAATCATAATTACTATGCGAACAATGCGTCTACAATTAAAATGGGCATGTCGTATCTGTACTTGTACATAGTAGAGCGCAGTAATAATAAGTGTGTGGCAGGATAGATAGATCCTCTACTAATATGACTTTTCTCACAGGAGGAGGAATGCTGTAGGTGTATGGATATTTATACACAAAGACCTCTCTCTCTCTCTGGCTCCCAAGTACTCTCTGTGTAGTAGTATTGTAGACAGTATCAGGGAAATTTTTTAATAAATTCTCATTCCGTGAGCGAAATAAGATGAAAGTGCAATATTCCGTGTGATGATAAAAAATGTAGTTGAAAGAAAGCGATGAAATTGCTTATTCCTTTGAAGTTAGGCCCTGTAGGCAGGAGCGGCATTCGGGATGGAGGTGGAGAAGGACAAAGATAAAGAAATTTCTTGTTTGATTTTTTTCTTGTCTCTCTCTCTCTCTCTCTCCCTTGCACACACAAACCTCCGTAGTATTTACTCACACATATGTATGAATTGTGTACTTGCGGTTATAGTTCTGTGTAAAGATTGATGCTCTTCTTGGTCTGTATTGGCAAAAGGAATATTTGCAAGTTAATTTATGTGGGTTTGAAGACAGGCAAATTAATGTTTGATGTGAGTCATTGGCTGGAATCGCAGAAGCCGACTCATGGTGGGTTGTTTAAGTTAAAGAGAGAGAGAGAGACATAGAGGAAATGGAAGAAGCGTGTGTGCAAGATGATATTGGAAGATTAGAATGCGTGTAAGTGGAAATAGAGTGTGAATGAATTAGTAAAAGTGTAGGAGGTTGGTGTTACCGCACCTGTGCGACTTATCTTCCGGACGTGTGTGAGTGATTAAGAATTGTGTTGTGGCGGACTGAGGGAAAGAGGGACAGGCAAGTAGACATACCATTGGAGAATTCGGGTTGAATTAGGCTATAGTTCACTATCAGCCTTGAGTTCACTATGGGCTGTATGGATGCAAATCTTAAACGGAAATGTAGATATAGATACATACTTCTTGTTATGTATGTAGATGGTGCTCTACATAATAATATTTAATGTTAATAATAAAATATGTATGTCGTAGTATCCTGAATAAGTAAAGTCTTTGTGTGTGTGTAGTACGGAAGGCTTCGAAAGCATATAGAATTTAGTGTAAACATATGTAATGATGGTACTTATGTAAGCCTGATTCTATTTTTTTATGCATCGTAGGTGTGCGGGAAGATCTTCAGCAATGCCTCAGCTCTAACAAAACACAAGTTGACACACAGTGACGAGCGAAAGCATGCATGTAGCATGTGTGGGAAAGCATTCAAACGACAGGATCATCTGAACGGTCACATGCTAACTCACCGGAATAAGAAGCCATTCGAATGTAAAGCCAAGGGATGTGGAAAGTCTTACTGTGACGGACGGTCTCTTCGGCGTCACATTGAGAGCCGTCATGGACCTGAGGCCCTGGCCACATTGTCCATCCAACCAACCGCAGTCAATCCCCCAAATTCAGATGTCAGTCAACCCACCTCCTCATCCTCAAGTACGACGAACGCAGCAGTGGTGGCACCCATGCCAGCCGCGGCCACGACGACGAGTAATGCGGTGAGTACAGTTGGAGGGACTGTAGTGGATCATCTCAAGTTGTCTGACAATGGCAGTCATGAGAGCGGCGAGCTGGTCATGGAGACGAATGGGGTCACGGCGAGTATCCTCGGACTGGATTCAAATTTGTTGGAGAATAATTTCGTTGGACAGCCGGTGGATATTCAAGTAGCTCTCCAGCCTGTCATGGTAAAGGAAGAGCCAGGGACGGGAGCGACTATAGGCTCAGGGCCAGGAGGGACTGCAACAGCCACGGCGATTAAGTTAGAACCTATCCAAATCACAGACTCAAGTCAAATGCTGGGCTTGACTCTGTCAACGGCAAACGGAACCACGGCCCTGTGTGGGATTGTCGGAGGAGGAGATGCTGCTAAGTTAAGGAATTCCATTGCTGTCCCGTCCTCAAGTGGTGGTAACACAACGGCCATAACGACGACAACCGTTCCCGTGACAATTCGTACAACTCATAGTCAACTTCATCAACTCCTGACTCAGAGACACTCCTCAAATGTGAGTATGGGGAGTACAGTTATCACAAATGCGTCTCTGGTTACTTTGAATCCAGCAAGTGTGACTAAACCTCAGCAGAGCGATTCAGTTGGCATCTCGTACGAACCCAACTGGGCAGCAAATGAAAACGAGGTATGAATCTCTGATTTTGACGTCTTACGTAATTATTACTTCATCTCTCGTCTTCTTCCTTCTTTTCTCTCCTTCTTCTTCTTCTAAGTCTTCTCTTCCTTTCTCATACTTGATGGATTCTATATACAAACAAGTGTGCTATAAATGTACGTAGGCACATACAATAAAAAAATAATTGGGCGTCTTCTACCTTCTCTTCTCTCTACTCTTGGCTGGCATTGCTCCGCTCAACAGAAAATCCCATTTTCTTTTATTTACCGTCATGCTTTTCCTCTTTCTCACTGGTCCATACTGCTCTGGCAGTTGCAGAATAAAGTTGTAAAGTATACTATATATTAATATTAAAAATAATAATACGGACTATAGAACTGCAATAGCTCTAACGGCCTACCACACACACCGCTACGTCTTCATCCACCGTCGTAACGTGGAACTGGCTTTAGCACACAATGAGCTCTTCTCTCCCTCTCTCTCTCTCGTATCTCCACAGAAGAGAAGCTTTGTTAGTTCATGTCACATTTTTATCGTCCATAACTTTTATATTTGTTTTGTTTTATACATAGTTTTATAACTAGAGCTCGAAAACTTTATTCTGAAAACATTCGATGGATACTCGTATCCTGACTTGAGATCTATTGAAAGCCATTCACGCCCACGGGAAATTATTTGAGTTCAACTCTTGAGTACTTGTCTAAATAATACTCAATACTATATAGGGTGAACTCTGATCATGTCATTTACTTGAGAGAACAATATACGATGAGGTTTTTGTTTTTTTTCTTCTTCTTCGTGCACTCATCATAGTCATTATCAAATGAGGTCTGATGATGAGAGAAAGATATGGGGGAGCCACAGATACTCTAATACTTTGGTGTATTTAGTGAGAGACAGAACAAAAAAAACATTTAGTAGGTTGATGTTGTGTTCCAAAATCATTTGAAGTTTAAGCATATGTAGTATGTAGTAGTAGTAATACTTCAGTGTTTCTATGCCTCAGCCGTTTATGTACATTATGGAGTGCTATTATTAGGCTATAAATTATGAATGAATATGTAAACATGAGAGGAAGGAATGTAAAAGCAGCACTAAAATCAAGAGGCTTTTTCGTGATATTGAGGAAACCAAAACTTCCAACCGACTAATAATATTGGGCTTGTCCTTGCCCAAACTTTTGCATGCCTCGATATTATACATACTTTACTATACTTACTACTACTACAACAGTATATAGCTTTTACCCTTATTAAACTATACAGACTATAGTAGTGTCATTATTATTCTTGTATATAATTCAGCCGAACACTTATTTCCTATCTTCTGTAGTGCTTGTTTAGTATGGAATTCCATAATATTCATGACTACTATATAATTATTACACTAAAGCTGTGCCATTAGGGATGCAGGGAGAGTTGCATACATGAAGGCAGGACACTCCTTGAAGTTTTAATGCTTACTTTGACTTTGCTGAAGTGAAATGTTGTATGTGTGTGTGTGTGTGTGAGAGAGAGAGAGAGAGTGCGGTGCGGTGCAATCGCACCAGGAAAGTTGTGAGTTATTTGAGTGCTTGTATTATGTAAACCTCTTGCTGGTTGATTTATATCATCATCGTCACAAGATGTAACTTATTGACTTTGGCCACAAGGCATGGGTTCACATAAACTGAATTTGTACTCAGCAAGTTTGCAAACAGATCGTCTCTCTCGTAATTTAAGGCCTCTCCATATTATTCCGTCTGCATAGCTCTACTGCCCTCAAATGAAAGTCTGTATTGGGATGTTTCCATCATTTTAAAACATGTCGGATGGATGATTCACTCCTCCTAACATGTACTTATTGCCAAACCTGCTTTGATGACTTGGTATATATGTATGCCGCAGTTTGCAGTGAAGCAAGCGAATAATAAATATCTGTACTTATAGGCATGAACGAGCACAAAAGTAAGTTTCTCGTCGTCGTCTGTAATCAACTTTTATTCTGACGTTACAACTGTTGTATAGTAGTAGATGTTATATCCAAGTCCTAGCAGTACCTAACCTACCTACAACACGTTTTACTCAAATATTAACAGTGAAAATTGTTTGTTTATGCAAACATCCGATATGGTTAACTTTACAACAACCCACTTTCTTCCAGATTTCGATTCTGTCTGGGCCAAGAGCACTCTGCTGAACACAGTACAAGCTTTTTCGTTTGTGTCGTTGAATGACACTCAACGACTCAACATTTGTGGAACTGTGCGCATATATGTAATGTAAAACTGTTCCCTAAGGTCACCTTTGCAGTTGATTTAACTGAGCGCCACGATATTCGTTTTGTGATGATCGCGCTAACGACATGTTTGGATGTATTTCCGATGATTTAATACGTGGTATGGTATAGTGTTCGATTTTAGAAAGCCCGGTAGCTGTTTTAACTTTATTTATGCCATGTGATAAATGCATACTCATAATCTGAATACTATACGTTTGAATATCATTCTCATCGGACAAACACTGTCCACTCTCTTTCTCATGTGTCGCCGTCTCCTCTATTTCAATCTGTGCTCTTGATTCCAACTGCAGCCGGCGGCTCATTGCTTCATAATTGAGTTGAGATTAAATGAAGTCATGGAGGAGGAACTGGATTTGAGATGATTGAATTATACTTGGTTTCAGATGACCCAAAGCAATAGTAGTGGAAATGCTACCGGTAATATCCTTGCTAGTGAGTCAACAACTGGAACGCTTATCGTGGGCGCAAACGGAAAGTGTCCATCAAGTCCAATCAGTTCAGGCGTATCATCTTCATCGTCTTCTCCAGCCGGAGTAGCTACGACAACGATGACTGTGACCGCATCCCCTGCTACATCAACTGCTTCAACTCCCAACCTTTTGAAGGAGCAACTTGAATTGATTCATCAGATTATACAACAGGCTCAAGAGGAGAGTAATCTGTCTGCTGCTGCCAATTCAGCCACGTCAACTAAATCTAAAGCAAGCAAAGGGACAAGTAAGAAGTTGAGAGCCGGAGCAGCCACTTCAGCCGTTAATTCCAATAATGGTGTTGTTATCAAAATTGAACCGGGAGATGACTCAAGTAAATTAGCAAGTGTGATTGATGATAAGCCTGTAGAATGTACTATTTGCTGCCGAAGATTTAAGAACACACCAGCACTCAATGGTCATATGAGGCTTCACGGGGGATACTTTAAGAAGGTGGGTATACTGACAGCATACCTGCCAAACAGTATGTATGTATGTAGATATTTGTAGTTTACTACTCGGAGAATATCACTAATGAACTTAACTCCATGGAGGAGTCAAAATACGGAAACTTATTGCATAAATTATTTCCAGATTTTGACTACGTCGGGATTTCTGAATATAAAGTTGTACGTAGATGATTAGAAGTGACAGTTTCTATGATGAGCCTATTTGTGGATTCAAAATCATTAAATTAATTAAAAATATCTTGATAGGACGCTGAAGGAAAGAAGAAAGATGTAGTGTCAGCAGCCAAGGAAACAACCAACACGCCCCTTCAAACCGCAAGCGTGAGTGTCCGGGCTCTGATTGAAGAAAAGATTATTCAAAAGAGAAATACAATTCAAACTCAAGGTGAGAAATAAGGAATAGTAGTGATGAGCGGTGTTGTTGTAACTTTTTCCATGCGTATATGTACACAGAGGAGAAGTACATGTAGAATATAGATTGGCCGAAGTTGTACGTGTCCACATTTAAGGTGGACGACGTAATGCAAGGAGAATTACAGTGGTTCGTCTAGTAAATCAAGTAGGAGTGGTCATCCTTCTGCCACTCACCTTAAATATTGTTACCTGTTCTGGAACTCGGCTTGATACCGTTGTTCACCTTCTGTGTCTCAAATGTGCTCGTCGAGGAAGCCGTTTTCCTTGCTTGGTTCGGTCTTCCTATAGAGTGGGTTCGCACCAGTTACTATTATTATGTCCTGACGATGTAATTCGCGCTGCTCCGCCTGAGCAGAGAATTCAGGCGAACATAAATTAAAGGCTATTAGTGGGAACAGTGAGCAGACTAAAATTTACCAAGCATCATCTCCTGTGTTTATTATTGTGTCGGTCTATTGCAGGTGTGGAGAAGGCCGTGGTGAGTGGTGGGAATCCACCAACTTCGTCATCATCCTCAGAGGGCCAAACAGGGTATATACAGATAGTAAGCGAGACTCAGGAGAATGCAATCCCCAACTTGGAACATCAAGAACAGCCTCTTGACGTGAATGTAGGCTCAACCTTTTCAACGACGGCATCCACACTGAATATCACTAATGGAGCACCCCAAACGTTTCACTTCGTCTACAGTGATGACAACACTGATTATCTCCTTATGGAAGAAGAGGTTTTCAACAAAGTAATGTGTTTGTTTTTGAATGCATGTGCTTATATACTAGATTAGATAGAGATTTTACAGTTATATCTATACTTTTCAATTAAGATAGTTCATTCGATGCAACTTTGCTGGTATTGTGTGGTTTTAATTTAAAATTGAGTGAAAGCCTGATCTTATTTAAGGATTACTTTTTTTTCTTGATTAGGTCTCCAGTATTTGTCCTGATTCTTTTCTAAATGGGATCGATGAATCAATTCTAAATGGAACTGGAGTTGAACAACTTCCTCCAGAATGGAATTGGGCAGCGACAAGTGCCGGAGTGGACTCGGCCAATTCTCGGTTGACCTCATTATTTGTTGGAGCGGACTCCAGTTCAGATCACCAACTTCAGCCATCATCGACGAACTCGTTTACACCATTGTACGATCTTTGTTCAAAATCTTGTAGATAAACTTATAATAGCTGTAGTGATTGTAGGGATGCACATAAATAATGTTGATATGCGTTGTGGCTGAGATGGCCGGAGATAGTCGTGTAGTATTCGTATTGATGTCTTCCCGTCTTCAAATTCTAAAGGTTTTTTAATAATTGAATTCGATTAACAGGCCTCCATTGGAAGCAACTTTCTACGCGTCACCAACACCCCAATCCCCTTCAGTGAACTCACAAGATTCTCCATCATTTATGTACCCGACTCCTCCAGCAAGTTTGGAAAGTCACAATGCTCTACAATCTCCATTATTCCCATTCCCAAGTATTCCTGCCCCACAAACAACTCCAGTTTCTACTGTTGTGTTCCCCTACGAGGCATCTAAAACCAGCAGTATTAAAACTAATGCTAGTAATCTTTCAATCGCTAATCCAATAATAACTAATGCCCTATCCACAAGTAACATAGATCCAACTAATTTTATCGGAGCTTCTGGTTTTAATCAAATTATCACTGCGACATTGACCTCCCCATTGGTAGCCACCGAAGAAGGACCTGATGTAAATTCTGTGAAAGGGAATATCGTAAATATTTCGACTTCCAGCACCTCAACCGTACCTGGAGTTGCTTCGGTGATCTTAACGGCTGTTGCTGGTGAGCCCATCCTGACGGCTTCTTCTACGGATGTGACTACCACCCCTACTACGGATAATATTACAAATTTTATAAGTGCAAAAGCGAGAAATCTCAGTGGTGGGAGTACTTCAGAACTGAATATCTTGACCCCATCAAACTCTCCTAGTTTAGGCAGTGGCTGTACGGATGACTCTCTACAGTCCGTGAAGGAGTTGAAGGTTAATGAGCCATCACGAATGGATTGTTCAGGGGATGGCATTGGACCGGATATTTTCCTCAGTCCTAACAGGTATATATTAACTTCCTTCGTAGTCCTTCCTATTATTACACATTGTGTATAGTTGTAAACGTGATTTTGTGGGTATGTCGCATGTAATAATATCCTAGCGTACATCAGTAGCTCAAATGGAATCCAACTTCAGTATAGGTACTTATAGGTATGTTGAAACGCAGCTATATCATAATCATAGCATACCTTTGTATTCATATAGGTATGTATGTATTGCTAGGGTAGTAGTATTCATGTACGAAGATATTCGGAAGTGGAAGTTTTGGGGGGGAAATTCATGCTCTGACTAAAACTGTTCATGTGAATATTTTCATGGTTTGGTCCACCTATTCTAGATAGAAATTGGAGGGGCTTAGTGAGCTATTGAGAAAACTTTGCTTTTGTCTGGATTTTGCTTGGATTGCCAAACTATGAAAAGGGCGTGTAAAATAGAACTTTTGAATGATTTTGAGGCATATAGTGCAGGATGAAGATTTAATGAAGCAAGTGAATGGAAATAGAAGGTCTAATTTAAGGGATTCTGGCAATTTGTTTTGCTACTGTGTTTAGGTCTGCAGTAGTTGCATGCATGTTATTCAGAGTGTGTGTATGCATGTATGTGGGACAGAGTTCTTATTGCTCCTTGTAGCGTGATCTCGGTCCATGGCCAGTAGCTTTTCTCCTTCATCCTGACAGAGCTAGTTTGTTATGTGGTGTTATGTGCACTACTAACAAATACTAACATAGAGTACAGCTCTATTAGGACTAGAAGTGAAATTTTGTTGGATTCCTTACAAACTAGATGTACACTGGATGAACTGGAGTAGTATAAATATGTGTGTTAACAGAAATTCTCTGTACAAAATGTTTCTCTTTTTTATGTATAACCCCTTGCATTTCATGAACAAGTTGAACTAGTGGGGTTTGCTAAGGTAATCCGTTGAGTAATGAAAGGAAAACATATCTTATTGATGTTTTTCCCTGTGAATTCAACTTGTGTTCTCAATCTATATAGAATGTTGTTTTCTTCTGTGAATCCACAGCGTACCCAGCAGTCCATGCTTTAAATCCCCGGCGAAGAGGAAGCAACTACGAAACACTTTTGCATCAAATCTGAGACCACAGACAAACTCTTCTTACAACTCGCACTTTACCCCATATCCTATATTAAGTCCAGTTCGTTCGGCTCCAGGTCTTTATTGGACATTCTCACCCAAACTTTCGCACGTAGATGACTCGAAGAAAGAAATACCTAAAATCAATATAGGGCCGAAATTTCAAGCAGAACTCCCGGAATATAACAACAAGAAGCGTAAGCTAGAAGATTGCGATATTCAGTCAGACGAAGAATACCGATTATGGAGAACTGAAGTTACGGATACTTGCACTTCTGAGGAAGGTAAACTTTGTTTTTTTTTCACTCTGTCTCTCTCTTCCCCTCACTTCACATATTTAGAATCGATCTGGTCTGGAGTATCGACACCGTATATATAAGTATAGATACTAGATACTTGAGCATTTCTTCCTTTTCTTTGGTCTTTGTCTGCTGCCTCCTCTTACCTACGCACACTTCACGCTCCAATTTTCCAAAACAATTTGTTTGCTTTACATTTTATCCAACTTGTTGACAAACATATGAGGAGTGATTGTATTCCTGAGCTATCCATCTCTGATTGAAAACTTTCTCATGATCTCAAGATGAAAGGTGTTGTAACGTTCTCTGTTTAAAATGAAATTTCTTTTGCAGGGGCACTGTAAGTAGTTACTTGTGTTGTGTAAATCCCTGAGTATCCTGAATGTCAGAGAGTAGCAAAAGAAATAATAGAGGTTATATACTTTGTCCTTACAGAATACAGGATGTAAATACAAATATTCGCTGTAATCTATTTTGTTAGTTTAGGATTTATAGTGGAAAAGTGGAGATTTGTGAATAGATTGTGATTATGATTCTCCTTTCAAAACACAGTCCTTTTTTTCTATTTCCAGTGGATAAGTACTTGGAGTTTGCATGCTGTTCCGCCATACCTGGAGGTGGAAGAAATAAAGAGTACGCTCTTCACGTGCTTAACAACTGTAATGGTGATATTGTGGTAAGCACATACCTATTGAAATTGTAATGACGAGATCCTTTTATTTTGTTTACTTTTTGCGAGTACGTGTGGATGAGCATATAATGATAAAAGTGTGTGGAGATCACACTTTATGTGATTGTTTCTTGGAATTGAAAATCTTCACTGTAGTATTGTAGTATATTCATAGTACATTTGCTGGGTAGCATGCATGAGTAAATGTTATTCGATGCAATCAATATATTGAAGGACCTTTCTTTTGTGCCGGGATGTATGTAGGATGCAATGGTTGTGCTGATGAATCCCTGCCCGTCATTGCCACGTAACTTGCGAAAGTACAAGTATCAGGAGAAAGATAAATGGACCAAAGATGAAATAGGCATTTTTCAAGAAGCTTTGTTCAGATACGGCAAAGATTTCACTCAAGTAGCCCAAGAGATTCCAGGGAAGAGTCGGGAGGAGTGTGTGATTTTCTATCACCTTTGGAAGAAAGTTTGTTCTAGTGAGTACGACCGAGTGAGGAATGTGTGGAAGAAGCGAGATGCAAGTTTTACACTGGAACTGCTCAAAAGTGTACCGCCTCCATCACTTAATCTACCCCCACGAGCACCTCTACTAAATAATACTAACCAAAGTTTCTTGGATTCCTTACATTTGAAATCTCAGGTAAATTGAATTTATCAGTTCTTCGTAATACTAATAATATGTTTTGATTACCCATGCTTACATTTTGAGCATTGCATCAAATTAACGCAATTGATTAACTAAATTATTTTGCAATAGTTTTATATGTAACAAATTGGATATGATATTATTATTACTATTATTAGCTATTAACCATTAGGGTCGTTGAATATTTAACAATAATTTTATCTTTATCTTTAACCGCTTTCACCATACTGCTTCGCGTGTTCTGATTTCAGTGTGTATTAATTGACAGGTACCTAATTTAATAACGGATGTTAGTAACCCCTTGAGTGATACTAACTTTGGGCCGATTCACTTCCTTTCGGATGAATACCCATGCAAAGTTTGTGGCAAGTGAGTACCTCTTTGTGTGATATTTTTGTAGATTTAAACTAAACCTAAGTTATGTGAATGATTTGACGCAGTAATTTCTGAGAGTAGAACATTATGATAGGCACTGTTAGTTAGTTAACAACTGTGTGAAACTATAACAGCATCTTTTTTAAAACAATTTTTTCTCGGCTCCGATTCATATTACAACCCGATTTAGTTATTTTCCTGGAACTTTAGTGTGGAAATATCTTTTGACAATGCAGCGTCATCTATCGTGCGGAAATTTGATTATTTTTGTCAATATAAAAATTGTATTACTTACAAGTTACAAGTAACTTTGTCTTTTCGTTTTAGCGTTTTGTTTTTTTCGTTTTTGATACTTCCGGTTAACTACGACAAATTAAATGACATGCAAGTTTTTATTCACTTAGTTTTCATTATTTTTAAAACACTGCATAATGTTTGACAGTGTGGCTAAATCTCGAATGCCAAGATGAAGTTAATTTTAACTACTTAATTCTTATTAGTTAAACTTTGAACTCTTTTGGCCCAGTGTATAATGTTTACGTATGTGTATCATAACGTGATTATTGATTATTGACAACCATAGGGTTTTTTATTACTATTCCAGTCCATTTACCAATGCCTGAATTGTCTATTTGTAATATGTGTTTTCAGGGTTTTTAATAAAGTTAAGAGTCGAAGCGCCCATATGAAATCTCATCGTCCCCCTGAAGCATCCGAGGGCTCCGGTTCATCGGGGAATAAAAAAATTAAAATTGGTTTAGCTGTCAACTCCCACGCCCCACCAGTCTCAAAAGTCTCTGTAGCTCTGAGTACTTCACCCCCGGCTCCAGTCGAGTCTCCAGTTGCTGAAGCATCATCCTCGACCTCTCCAACCTCAACTACTCCCTCCCACAAAAGTCAAATTGTACCAATTGTCCCAGTGAGCACGATTCAAACGCAAATTAAATCAAAATTAGTCCCATCTTCCACTGCAAGTCCAGCAGCAAATGATACTGATGTCGCGAATGCCAATGGGAATAATAACAAAGATACTTGATGGTGGGTTTTCTTCCTGGACGGAAAGATACAAAAAAATATTCAGCTGTTACTGGGGCAGGATAACGCCACTGCCTGTTCCGTCTGGGAATAATATGAAAACCTATATACTATAAAGTCAAATTGTATCATGCAAAGGTTGGAAAGTGTAGTATTATTGTTGTTGAACTACTATATGTCAGAAGAAATGCTTACTGATGATGAAATGGCGTTGTGTAATAAAATAAAAATGTTAGTTTCTCTGCTCACATGTACATATACTTATATATGGAACAAAAATTTATTGTTATTCTTAATAATGTGATGAGACATGCTATAAACACTTTTACAGTGTATAGATTATGTATAACCAAAGATCTTGAAATTGAGAATTTGTAAAGGTAAAATTGTATAAGAACTTCCCTCTTATTATTGTAGTAGAATATCATGCAGAGACGCAAATATTTATAGTAAAAATATTCTTTCGAGAATATATGTAAGTATAAATATATACTTCTAGCATATTAGAAGTGTAGACTATAGGTGGAAAATATGTTATTGATCTCATAGGAAATTACTCTTCACTCAAACTTACTTGTGGGAACTGTATGTCACTTTTAGTGTATAAAATGAATTGTGGTGTAATAAGAAGCTTGGCCAAGAAGTAGGATTAGTAGTCAGGATTTGTGGATCTGCAAGGAATATCCTCGTGTTGTACGTGGGAATAAAATTGACAAGCTTAAATTGTAGCAATATAGGCACTACATCACGACGGCCCCCCACGAATGCATTTTCGCTAAAGCTATAAATTGAGTTGTTACATACAGTCGTCTATTAAGATAAGAGAATTAACTATATAGTAAACATGAAGAAGTTTTTGAAAATTTTGTAAACCTTGATGAAACGATGAGAATCCAACGGTTGTCGTTCATAGTATGGAAAGCCAGCTAAAATGTTGTCTTGGCTTCTTTATATGTCTCTGTTTATATTCAGAATTCGTCGAGAACGTAAAAACTTGAAGGTATAATGTACTTGTATGTTGAATGTGTTAAGACGTAAAATGTATGACCTATTATGTCACAAAATCATCGTCCTTCGTATAGTGGTGACATTATCCTTTCCACCAAAGGGTTTGAATTGTTGTTAAGATTCGTTATCAATCACCTTTAGTATATTACATATAAAGTAACCTTATTAACGTAAATTATTCAAGTGACATTATATAACCCAGGTCTTTTTGAAAATTTGTCGAGGGGTAATACATTCTGGAAAATAGAATAAAAATACTTAAAGAGTGAAAGTTATATGAATTTAGAATTTGTTAACAAATTAGTATTTAAAATATAGATATATATATTTCAAACTGTAATTTACAGGAAAGACAGCTCATTGTTATATACACTATACTCTGTACATTTATGTATATAATATACTATTGTAGTAGAAGCCATAGTACTTACGTAATAATTAAAATAGAAAACATATGTGCCAATAAGGAATAATAATATTGTATACTTGCATGCGAAAGAATAATTGTTAACGTCTATTTATTTTATTACCTTTTACTTATTACACTTTTTGTTGATTTTCTTCATTGTGTGGAATGTTCGTCTCATATATTATTTGTGATTGTACTTAATGTACTATATATATATATACCTATATACTTATAGTTATTCCTACATTATTTTGTGAATTTTGGTTCAGAACGCTTATATTGAAACTTAATATGATTAATTTACTTACGTAATTAGATGGATCTGTAAAAAATAAAAAAAAATTAAACCTAAAGTCGATAAATATGTATCAGCAGAAAGGAGACAATCAAGATTCTATTCCGCTCGCAGTGTAAATAGTAAACAGTAGAAAGCTTATTATTATAATTTGTACTCACACGATTACTTTTAATGTAGTATTGGCCTTAGCAACTATACTCTAATGTAATTTCCGCAAAGAGCCGAGGAATAATGTAAAAATTCCATGGTAAAATTTGAGAAGGTACTCTTTAAAGTACATAAATACGGATATTCGATATTAATAATATTATTATTATGAGCAGGAATATTTTTTTCGGCATTGTAGCTAAGGACTTAACGCTCTCCCCGATATTATTATAGTAATTTTTAATGTATTATTTTTTTTGCGATTAGATCGGATAAAATAAGACCATGTGAAATACTATATATAGGATAATCAGATTATATTATTATAGCATAAACTTGCTCTTGTTACTGTTGTGAGATGTTGTTACATAACGATCCTACAGTGTGGTAATTTTTTGAACATGTTTTATGGTTCTCTTCAGCATATATACCCTTGTTAGATCTATTTCCAATAGTACAATTTTAAAATAAAAGTTCTAGTCTCACAATGAAGCATTTATTAATGCTCTTTACAATATTATATGGTTATATAATTTATATAAGTAACTATACATATATATAAACTATACACTAGCCTATTCGATTCGATAAAATAAGATTATAAAATTAAAGTTGTTAGTAGAATAGTCATAATGTAAGTGAACTCGGTAATTTAGGTAATTTTTGTCTAATTATATTTAGATTCGGAAGTAAAATATTAGTGCATCGTTAATGTTATACACTGTTGCAGCCCAGTTTAAACATTTATTCAGAATCTATAACATCAATTAATGTAAATATATACATATAGATATATTTGTAGGCATCTCTGTGATCCCACGGCAATGATAAAAAATTGAGTTGTCCGATTTCTATATGCTAATTAATGCCTTTAAAAATGTTCAGTTAGTGACATTTTCCACAGCTTTTTTTCTTGTTGGTCATATAAAGATTTGTAAGTAAAATTAGACATTAAATGATTATGTTCTATCGCTTGAATATTGAGGAACTCCTGCCTGCACACTTAATACTCGAAAATGTCGATTGACTTTTTAGTGATTGTATTTTCACCCAACCAGGAACACAAAAGCATTTGTATAATTGTCTCTACATACGTACATGTTTAGGCTGTTTATATTGACGGGTTCGTTTAAAAAAAGTAAAATACAGAAATTTTATGAATTTATTATTATTTAGTTTTAATGTTCAATCCATACCGCCACCGGTTTCCAGTAATTATTTTTTTTACAAATATATTAAAATATCCTAAGATGTTCCTCCTTGTGAATTACATATGTCAATACATTTTCAAAAGTGAGTGATTACCTGTAACGATGTTCACATCAAGTGCGGTTTAAAATGAATCTATATATGAACAGCCTTAAAAATCACGAAATGTAATCGCATATAATTTGACTATGCTTTTGGCAAGTAGAAGAAATTAAAATTCGCTATTTTGAAATACTTATATTATAACCATAAATCTATACTATACAAGAGGGTAAAATGCTGGACAAATATAGTATAAAATTTAATGAGAATATTATGTATTATCTATACTAATCCACTATATTATATTAAAGTATATTAAAGTACGATTATATATTATATATAGGGGAGGATATCATAAGTACTAGAGTACATCTCATAGAAATATGTATATTCGAAAAAAATGTTTTAGATTTAATTAGCGCAATGAAAGATATATTGTAAGGATGTATATGTATGATGTATATTGTTTTGAATTTGATGCATGAAAAAAATTGTGTAATAATTATTATCCGTAGTGCCCACTACCCACCTGCCTACAAATGTGAGTAGGTGCATATATAGGGAAGATGCTAATTTGAAAATTTGCCGAATCCATGGCAATCTTCTTTTTTCTTAATCATCAATAAAATAATAAATCGTTGTTTTCTGAAACCTGATTATAGTAATTGAAATTATTTATTTTTTTTACTTTAAATTCATCTCAATATACCCCAGATTGCCCCTTCAATATCTTCATCTTCGTCCTCAAACTCTGCAGATGTAGATCAAACATACAGAAAAATCCGCGATCATGATAATAAATATTATTATCGCTTTATTGACCTGCCATCCATCATCTTTGATTTTTTGGGCCAATTTGAGCAAATTCATCCAAAAAAACTAAGCATATTATTATCAAATATTAAATCAAGTTAAACTTGAAGGTACATATAGTAAATAATTTAAAACTTCGATTTTGAATTGAATTATAGCATATAATTTTAAAAGACAATTAATTTTAAATATTCATATTAATTTATACATTTAGTATTACTCAATTTAAAACTTGTATGTTCTACGGGAAATTCACTACATCAGTAATTAAATTAAATTCATTAATATTAACCAAATGAAATAATTAAATATAACATTAAAGTTAAGACAAACACATTAAGAGTTAAATTACAAAAATTCAATATTTCTCAATTGAAAATTCACAGGAAATTAAATATAACTACAAATCTTAATTAAATTTTGAATTTAAATGTAGCAGAAAATATTAGCTTTGTAAATAAATACAATATAAATATTTAATGAATGTAATGAATTTAATAATTATTAAATAATATAAAAATTTAATAATGTATTTTATTAAAAATATATTTCCCTACATATACACACAGCCATATAATCTCTCATCGGGGGCAAGATGAGACCACGAGGGTTGAAACCCTGGCGGTCCCCGCAAAGTGCAAAAAACTTCACTAACATTTTAGAACATTTCTCCCTGACTACTAGATTTCCTTGGTTCAGCCGTCGTCTCAAAAACTGCAAAGGAGGCTAAACTATAAGCTAAAAATTAATGTACTAAAAAGCAACAAAAACCAGCCGCAGCACAGCAGCAGGTGAATGCATCTTATATCTCCTTGGTACGGTTTTGCTTCAGTTGGGCTTTTTTCACTTCTTGTACTCGTAAGAAGTGTTTCCCTATGTAATAATGGCTGTTTAATACAAAAATAGGTAGACAGAGTGAGTTTGGAGCATACGAGAACCACGGGGAGAGTGAAATTGAGATTAAGCGCGGAATCGGAACACCCCCAGAGGCTGGAATACAAATGGAGGAAATGTGTCCTCTCGTTCAAAACTCCACTTTAAACTCCTAAGCTTTCAGACTTTTATATATAGAAAAAGTTTAGAGAAAGAGCCGATCCTCTTTAAAAGAGTTTTGCCTTAAAATTTTTAAATAACTCTTCCAATTAACAATATTATTGATTTTTTTCACATTTCCCATCTCTCCATAAGAAGATGCCAAATAAATCCAAGGAAGACAAGGTAATGTACATTTTTCTCATCCAATTTTACTTTTTATTTCCATATCCACAATCTCTCACAATTTCTTCGTATATTCTGGGTTTCTTTCGGGTATTTTTCCCTTTAACATATATATAACATTTATACTTATATATAAGTATATACCTTTTTTTTACATTTATACTCCTCATCCGCGATCTTTACTTTACTGTACTTTACTTTTATAATATACTTGAGAACACATATAAGAGAAGGAAGGAACTACTCCCATGAATAATAATTACTCTCTGAACGTTAAATCGATGTACAAAGTCTTTCCTATCTGCTTTTAACGCAACTTCTCCCATAATACAAACAGAAAGAACTATTCTGAAATAATTCAAGAATCAAAATATAAACCGACTTATTGTAAATGAAGAGAAAACTAACCGACTATATAATAAATCATTTAAAAGAATGATAAAATAATATTTTAGTATTATATTATTAGTATTATGATTAGGACCAAGAATGAGTTTTATGCGGTGTTTAAGTACATAATTTAAGTATTTATTTGTTAAGTATAAATCAGTTAAAATGGATGTTGAGCATTTAACAAATCGGAGACATGTGTGTGTGGAATTCTGGAATCTAAAATGATTTTTGCCTTCTTCTTTTTTCCCTTTTTGCAGTTCCCATTTCACATTTTTCGCTTCGTCGAACAAATGTCGGCTCTCTGCGATGAATTTTACACACAATGTAAACATTAAAAATGAGTAGGCTTGACTCACTTCCAAAAAGCCTTGAGACTAATATAAAATGCTTTAAATACGGTGTACAAAAGCAGGAGTTATGTATTTTCTTATTAGGTTCTTCTATTTAATCTTGTCTAATTGATTCATCTAATCATAGATAGATGCAATAAGATTTAGATCCTATATAAGAAGTACAAAATTCAAAGGGGTACGGATAGTTTTTGGTATTTTTTATTATATTTGGTATCATCAAGAGGTTGAAGGTGGTGGCTCAGCTGTACCGTAGCGGGCATTAATGAAGTCTATTTACACTTGTGTAATGTTCATATGCCTTCATTGAAATAGGTAGGATTTAATAGAATAAGAATTTACATATGCTATATAAATACAAAATATGAATATGTACTCATTTTGTTAGTATCTCTGATTCTACATAATTTACAGCTTTTTTGCAAAGGAACCCCTCTAATATGTGCAGCTTCGTCGCTCGTCCCATCAAGAACCAGGAGAATTATTATAGTTAAATAGAAATGCTAGAGTAGAGACAGAGACCAACGAAGCCTTCTTATTAGCCTTCTCTGTACTCTGAGTTCTATAATAATAAATTCTCTCAACTTGTTGGGCATCTTCTGGTTGTTGTTTCGTATATGTGTATAGGAAAAAGACGATGTAAAAATCTTGGAGGCTTCATTTCTTATGGGTCTTGTGTTTTTTAGTATATACGACGATTGGACTTGTATCCCAGTTGTGGGTTGTACTTATTTTACATGTACTTTGGAGAAGCAATAAGGAATAAAATACTTCGCCAGCTATAACTAGTTACTTTATAGTATAGTATGGTTCTACTTGTATAGAGCTTTGACGTGTTTTCGACCTATCACCTAATTTCCATTGCGGCGTAATTATATTACCTTTGGGTGAACATAATTCTATACACACGTAATATTTACCTCTATAAATAGTATTCGCTCTTTCCTCCTGATTTACACAATCATTTAACTTTTCCTTGTCTCGTTAACTGCTAATTTATTACTCTCCGGACCCAGGATTCCCATTATTGTTAGATTATAAAAGGTAAAAATACTCATCATCGAGTATTTCTGCGAAGGAATTACCATCTCTGTGGTTGTGAGCTGTGTCACCTGTAAGTATTGACTTCGAAGGAGGTATTGAGGTATATATTACATCAAGCCATGCAAATGCTTGCTGGCCTCTCTCTCTTATTATCTATCAGTACGGGTGTAGAGGAATATATTATTGGTCTGAAAATTTAAATGCGGCGCAGGAGAAGTATATATAAAAGACATTAAAAGTTTTTTAGTAGTTTATAATAATAGTCAAATCGCTATAGCTATAGTAGGAGTCAGGATCAGGAGTGAGAAGTATCGGTTGTAAACTTTGTAGTTGTTAAAACTATCACACTGTTCAAAATCATCACACACGTGAATTATTTTTGTAATTGATATTGCCCATTGTTTGCTATACGTGGATTTATTGTTATTGATGTACAGGTAAACTACCGTAGGTCAATGTGTTTACTCATCAAAGGCAACAACAAGCCTGCCACAGATATGTCGTGTGCCAACTCTACTGGGTGGAACTGGTCGACTCATCTGTTTAAATGTAGGAATTCTGTTTAAAAATCTAGGAATTCTGTTTAAACATCTAGGAATTTTGTTTAAAAATCTAGGAATGTCACTCGGTTGTATAATAACGTTATATATAGGAACTTGTTGTTGTAATATCTTGTAGTCAAATGATGTTGGTCGGAAATTCTTGTCTCCAGTCCTACCTAAATGTATTTACATAGAGTGTCTCATCGTGTGTCAAATGTAAATTTTAGATGTTACAGTTTCTCACCATCTTTTCCCTAAAAGCTCCTGTCCGCTGTCAACGCTTTTAGCACCTTTTGAATATATATGATGTTTATATACTTATCTCGGGATATTTTTTTTGCATCTCATTTTGTTGAAAAGACTATTTTTTTGAGTGTTCTTCATGTAAAAATGTGAACTTACATTATGGTGCTATCTGTCGTTTATTTTATTTAAAGACCTGACGACGATGGTCTATAGCAAATTCGTGATTCTAGAGTGGTCTCTCCCAGTTCCTGCTGTGCTAGACTAGACTTGAGTTGTAAAAGTGTAGATAGTAGTTTGGGAAGGATAGGAAATATTCCTACTCTGCAGCTGTATAAATTCCCTTGTGATGTTTATGAATGCCACAGTTTTTAGACTACTGCATGAAATAATCGTTTATGTAATATTTCATTGAGATGCAGTCATCATCACTTTATCTTTTTATATATGTTCAGCTTATTCGATGGGGTGTGCTGAACGGAACAACGGAGAATAAGAGATTTATCCATTGTATTAGATAAGTATTTTGTTTTAAAGTAATTACTTTTCCACCTAGACCTTATAGTTAGGGAAGTGAATGCTTCTTCTTCTTCTTGATCACACACGTTTCCAACAGGTTTGTATAGTTTAGTTTAGTTATGCCTGACTCGCATCGCTGAGTAATTGTAGAGCGGCTGGATTTTGCCGATGGGATTGCCGTTTATTTATTCTGTGTATATTATATGAAGATTTTTGTTTGCGCTATTAATATCGCATTAACAATTCCGCTGCATCCGCTTATATGCACATGGATAATTTTGCCCGTGCTTTGTTCTGATAGAGATGATGAAGCGATTCGCTCACTATGAAAATTATTATTCTGACTTTACGTTCCTGCACAGAGCGTCGTCTTCACCTGTTTATTTTACTATATACTAAAATATTTTACTATACTAAAATGTTATCTCTTGTAATAACCTATGTGTTAGCATTAGCACTGATATATTAGATGTGGGATCTGCGACCGTTTGGTTTGGTGCACATTATTTTGAGGATCGATCTTCTTATGAAGAGCATTTGCAGGCTTGAGTGCATTGATTTGCGCATTGATTTTTTTTTTTTTACTTTTTGACAACTTCACTACTTGATTATACATAGTACAGTGTTTAAAATAAGATAACTAATAACTATAAGTATATACATGGAAAGTTTTGCATGAGATGAGGTGTGTGGGCGGCGTTGGTTTTACAAAGCTTTTAAAATGAGGCAATCATGTAATGATTATGAGAGCATTGAGTTCGATTGGTTTACTGATTAACTTCAGCAAACTCTACTCTACTTATATGTAACATGCATTTCAAATTGACTTCAGTGCTTCTAACTGCTGACTCAGATTATCTTCATAGCGGAATATGCATAATAAATTAGTAGTTGATAAATGGAATGGAAAAATGGAACTACGGAAATTTCTCCATCATCCCATCCCATCACACCCTTCCAAAGATTATCCTGTACACTTTGTTGTCTGTACGTAGTTGATTATGTATTCGAATTCACGATTTGTTAATTGATTAAACACCATATTTCACGATTGTAACCCCACTTCTTTAATGCATGCAGCAGCTGGAATATTTCTATTGGAACAGCGCGAGGATACTTAATTTTGTAATATTAAAGTTATGTACAGTTGCATAACTAGTGTCATGTTTAGTCTTTGCATAGTAGTATGTGTGTGTTTGTGTGTGAAGAGTGAAGAGCAAATCATGTTGATAACCGCGCAGTTGTACATACAGTACATACATGCAGAGCTGTATGGTGGTGTGTTGTGTATGTACGTTGCTTTACCGCATAAACTCTAGTAATAACAAGTACAAGTTTGTGTTACTTAATACGTAGAATTTTTTATAGCTGTTGCTAACTGCAACTTAATTTCTTATAAAGTGTGTCTGTGGTATGAATGCTCTGTGGATTCATGTGATGGAAGGTGTTTACTTTGAAACATACGATGATAATTTAGAGACCTATGTTGATACGATGTGACATTGCTCTTGATATACTGGTGTTGACTGGGGAGGAGGTGTGGAAACAGTTTTATTATTATTTTCAATGCATGATACTGAACTGACAGCATCATCTGAGTATCATCATCATCATCATCCCCTCATACATAGTGATAGTCTCCCTTGAACAAACTGATATCAGATGTGTATTTTCTCTGATACGACACTAACTCTATTATGAGCTACTAATATACATATATTAGCTATATAGAGTATAAGGACAGACGTGTACAAAAAGTTATGTATATTTATCTATCATTCCGCAGCAAAATTATTTTCCATACACACATGATGGGTTCTGTTCTGTATAATGTTGACTCTACTATAGTAGTATTGACTATCTGTACTTCGCCATATAATTACTCTTCTCTCTGTCTCTGCAGGTTGTTTTGTTAATACTTTGATGGCTGTTAGCAGGTATTAATCTGAGATAGTTATTACATTGAGCTAGTGCTCACAACAAGTACTCTTTCCTAAATAGCCAACTTTAATAAGTCTGCAGACTCACAGACTATACACTACAAACTACAAAGTCTACAGAATACAAAGATGGTTGGGGTTCTTGTATACAACACGCCAGCTTTAAGTAAAAGCAAGTTAGTTTGTCAATTTTCTTTGACCCCCTCAGTTCAAAAGCATCAAAGGGTATCATCTTCTAGTTAATGTAGATATCCAGTATAGTTGTGACCATTATTTCTGTCCTGCCTGACATTCATAATATAGCGAGTGAGGGAGAGAGAGAGAAGGAACAAGTTTTAGCTGAAACTCCTCTCGCATTCAAAGCAAGATTCCATGGCATTTTTATCCCGTACTGTGCCGAGAGACTATATGCTCTTGTTGTAATTATGTACTTGGCTGCAAATATTGCTGCAGAAGTGCAGATATAAGCTGAGATAGGAATTTCAGTTATCAAGGAATATATAGTGCAGTAAATACTTTCAGACTCACAGTGATTACATTCTGTAGACACACACATGTGTGTGTGTGTGTTTGGTGTTTGTATTGCTGGAATAGCTGAAAAATTGTTTGAACATTTTACGGTCTTGGGAAATCAGAATTCTTAGAATTTTTTCCTTCATTCTGTTGATAACTGTAAAGGAAGTATATACTATAATCCGGAGTACGTGCTCAGATTCGGGTAATCTTCCAATGCAAACAGGCCCACCAGATAGGGTATTACGCCAAGCTCAGCGTTTTACATAAGAGACATTTTTGTGCGACTAATTAGTCGTGTACGTGGTAGATATGCCCTAACATATCCTGTGATCCCGTTCTCTTGTGATCACTCTGTTTCTCTCTCTCTTTGCTCTGCCCGCTCAACCCGTGACACGCAATTTATAAAAGATTGTGGCACTATATACAGCACTTGAATTTGAAGAGGAGTCTGCAAAATCAAAACATTTTTAAAATAAAACCAATTACTACTTATAGTCACAAGCCGTATCAGTACCCTGGCTGGTGTTAAAAATCTTCACAGTTCCCACGACATACTTGATGGAGCTTTTATATATTATAAACTCATCGTCCCGATATTTTTTATAGTGTTATTACCTGACTATATAAAAGTGTATGTTATATTCCTTATAGTGATATCTTTTGTGGTAACAGGAACAGCTTGAATTTTTTCGTGGTAGATTGTGTTTACTTTCTCCCTAAGTAATTTTTCAAGTGTAAACTCTTTTAAGGGACTAAAACTTTTTTTTCGCCCAAAAGCGAGTAGATTTTATACCCTGAAACTTGTTAAGAGGATTATGTTGTTAACAAGGAAAAGTATGTGTATATGTATAGGGAAGCGTTATAGGGAGGAAGGAGAGAATTAAATGATATTACCTCCTATTTTGACGTGTTTGTCTATATATGAGTACAGTCGAATTTCTCTGTGGAACATTTTGTCTTCCGTTGAAGAGGGTTTCACTCTGTCCCGATTCTGTGTCAATAATGGAATGGAAGTCTGCATGGTTTAAGTGTATTTAATTCAAGAAGCGTTTCTGATCCCTTAAGTGTTGATACTTAGCCCACGCAAAAGAAAAATATTTTGTGTGTGTATGTGTATAGATATAGTAAGTAGATGGAAGTGTGATTTAATTTTTCCCCCCTGCTCTCTATCTCTCTCTCTCTCCGGAAAGTATTGAGTTATTCAGTTCACAAGAGCTTTTCTCCTTTTTATACGTTGCCCGGGAGTTGGAATGTAAAAGGAAGATTTAAGCAACCTGTGGCTTCTACATTCCAGCTATTCCACTCTATACAGTTCCTTCGAGCACAAATATACAGGCACTCCAGTGACACATATGTACTTCTTTAATACCGTAATACCATTACGGACCACTCATGTTTATAGTGCTGTGCAAAACTAGTGATATGCTTCGAGCACAGTAATGATTTATACTGCTCCAGCTCCCGTTCTACGATTAGATGTGCTATTATAATGAACATTGACTATTCCTTGTTGGCCAACTAAGTGGAAGAAAGTTTCCTGTGCTAGCCAGCTAGTCACTGAATCTGAAGTTGAGAATATATTTTCCAGATTTTTAGCCAAAATCTACCTTTTTACTTTCTCTATCGACTCGGCTGTCTCTCAGCTGTAAATAAACAATATAAAAATGCAGAAGCTCGCTAGTTTGGTTACGAAAACCAAGGTGAAGTTTATTATTTTTTTTAAATTGTATAGTATAATTAAACCTACATGAACCTCTTTTTAAGGATTTAACCTAATTTCCCCTTCATTATGTATTGAAATGTGTACAAAAACAACTAGCGTTGTCCTCTTTTCTTGATGTCTGGACGGGACGATGTCTCATGGTTGTTAGAATTGATTTTAAGTTACCCAGTGTTATAACTTGCATACACATGCATACTTGGATTCACTTTTATGTATTTAGTGAAGTAAGTTTGGTATATTTATATTTATGTAACTTTTTTTAGGTAATACGTTATCGCAGTAGCACATGTAGATTGAGGCAGGTGTTACTAGCGATGTACTGATTAAGTCCGTGGAACTTGTAGTCAAGTTTGCAAAACTTATTTAGTTCTAACAAGAGTGGGACACATTCAAAGTTGCATGGCATAGGCATATGCATACATTTATTTTCTGACGTGAAAATGCAAAATCCGGAAAGTTTGTTGGTAAATCCATAGACTAAGCACATCAGGAAAAACTGCAGCTGGTAACCATGTTTCAATTTTATAACATTTTGTCATCCGGGTAACGAACATCTTGTTGTCGAAGATTGTTTCTGCCTAGCTTGTAGCCTTGGGGCGAAAATGTTTAGCAGACCCGCGCGTATCTCGCGTATATGCTCATTTATTTTCTTTTTGTACTCTAGTCGTAGTCAAATGCAGAAAAGTATAAATATATTCTAAAGCATTTTAGTTCCCGTGTATTAAAATCATTAGTGTTTCTGCTCTGCGATGTAGTAGATTATAAGCGTAAACCATAATAATAACTGCCTATTATTATTGTACTTGTTGCTAATGATGCTACTTTATTCCATTGAGCACATCGCCTGTTGTCTTGTGATTTAAGTCCAACTGATGTTTATAATGAGAACGATTATCATGGTTATCAATTCCAGCATTGCTTTATTATTCCACTTCAATAGATAGATTTATGAAAGCTGTCTTTTCCCTGCGGATTTGGTTACACACTCAAATGGAGCGATCCATGTAATACTACACAATATGTGAAATAGTGTACTAGAAGCTGCACATTCAGCGTATTTGCAACTTGTAATACGTAGACCATAAACTATTAATAATTTTGTACTTGAGCCAAGAGAAACCTTGTTTTGAAACGTAGCTCAACATTGACTTCCAGTTTCAATCGATTCTATGTTTACACAAGAACCTGCATGAATGACGAAGGCCATTATATTTACTGGTAGTCGCCAATGTTATAATTTTAGCTTATAGACATATAAGTACATAGATACACCTATAACTACATAATTTTATTTTTGCTTTCGCGGTAGTTTTCGAAATTAAGTCTACTCATCAATTAATTCCAGTCTACAGTTGTTTCCAAGATGTGGCATAATTACTTGATACGTACGTAGAACCAACCTCCAAAATCGTACGGGGTGTATCATATTATTACCTACTTTCTTTAGAATGTTGTTGTTTACCAAGTATGTTTGCACACTTCTTTGTTGAATCCATTTTGTGGCTAAAAGGTTATTTACTATCCATAAATCCATAAGCCTGTAGCGCTGTCGACTGCATAGAGCATCGGACTTGCGTTTTTTTTTTGTGTATTTATTTTTTATGGGTACAGGAGCACTAGTATAGAGCTTAATACTAGACATTGTATTTTTAGTCTGTTCAATAAAATTTTTATAAAAAGGAAGTTATGGGATAGTTTTATATTTGAATAACTTTGTATACTTACTTCCTTAGAGGTTCTGTGTAGTAGGTGCCCTATAATTTGCCAGTTGAAAGTATAAAATCTCTTATTATGGCGATAGTGGATGGGAAGTACTTGATAGTAAAAATTGTTATTATTCAACTCGCCTACAAAAGACTTGTAACCCGGATGGAGTTGAAAGACGTACACGTATAAATAATTTCATATCAACAATTGGGAAGAGGGGGGAACATGTGCGGAAAACATGGATTGGATTGTTGGCAAGAATGGATTGGTAAAAGACGTGGTACATATTTAATGAGATAAGGAGTCGGATATCCTCCTCAGTTCTGTGCATTCATGTATAATATGTAAGATAACATATGGTACGTAGTAGTATTGTACTTTACTTGGGTGCATATATACAAATATACTATAGTCAAGTCTGGCTGTAAGTTTGTACCGTCCCGTAAAGCCAGAGCTCTCTCATCGGAGGAAAACCGGGTAACAGGCAAGTTTCGATCGATGTAGGCTCTGACTCCACACAAGTACATAATGGTTATGTTGAGCGAGTCAGTCGTTTGTATAGAGGCTGCTGTTAGTTTATGGTCCCTATGTCTTTGAATGGGCATACATAATGTACTTAAAGAGTATGACTCCATATATACTATAGTAGTAGTACTTTACGTGTGTAGTAGTGAAGTATTGTATTAAAGAAATATTTTGTACTTGTATGCAAGTATTCGCTGTAATAAGAGTTGTGCTTTGATAAGAAGGCTGCTGAATCTGTTGACGTTCCTTGTGCAACTCGTCGATGTGATGTGGGTAGAATTTATTTTTTTCATTTCATACACCGACCTTCTATACTATAATACACTTATATTAAAGTCTGACTAACTCTTTCTCTCTCTCCGGCTTCGCAGCTCCTCCGTGCTTATGTAATACGGACATGTGTTTCCATTTATTTTACTGAAGGCGCTCTCGTACCAGTTAGCTCTTCAGCGGCAGCTTCACAGTGTGTTACGTCTGTATATACTTATGTACTTAAACTATACTTATACATATAGTATGTCTCAGCATTACCGTTATGTTTGTGTGAGAGTACCTTACTAATACCTAGTTGGACCTTATGGAACTGCGAGAGAGGCTTGGGATGGATTTAAAAAGGATAGGCGAACTTTGCCGAATGCAATGACGAGGGTTTAATGTAGGTTACTCATACACAAGTACTGTACGGTACAGTACTCAGCATATGTATCTAGTATCTATGTACACACGCTGTTAACTGTTAGCAGGTATACATGTAGAGAACCATAGAAGAAAGAGAATAGAGCGGAGGTTTCGGGTTGTAATTGTAAGGTGAAATGTAAGGTATAATCAATCTAAGCACAGAATGTTTGTGTCTGTGTCTTATAGGTATAAGTGTATGTATAATGTGTAAGTACATAGCTTATAATATGACGTAGCTATATAGGTATAATTGTAGGTACATATAAGCAGTCTGTAAGCTTTCTAGTATTAGACCCTAGTACTCAGTTTTCTGTACACAAGGAAGAACACGGAGAAAGGGTAGAAGATAGAGAATATCTGGCGGAAAGGAAACGGCGCACTCATCCTTAGCGCATACTACTATTATACCCCCATCACTGCTGGTTTGCTTTCTCTCTGCCACTAGCGGATACTCTCTTTCTCGCAGGCAGGCAGGCACACACTCACATGCAGAAGGAATAGATATTTTGCGAACTCCCGTCTTTTCACTCTCTTAGCGAATGAGAACACTTGGACATGTCCAGCGCTATAGGAGCTCTCTGAAGGAGAAGAACCCTTTGGAACATTGCAAGCACTTTTCCTTTTGCCCTCTGCCCAGTCAGCTTGTAGAAGTGGAATAGGTTGGTTGGAGTAAATAATAATAAGGCTTTTCCATATCATTCATAGAAATTCCTCATCCTTGTATTTACAACATTGCTTAAAAGGTCTTTCGTGACTCTTTCCCTCCTGTGTCTGTATTATAAGTATACTTGAGGTTGGTGAAGGAACGCGTATACCGTTAAACCTTCAGCCGTGAACTCCCCCTCTTTCTCACGTTTACTGCACAAACATACTACAGTTCGTCTCTTTCTCTCACTCTCTCCTCTCTCTCTCTCCCTCATTCTCTCCTAACCCACATTTTCAACTTACTTACTCTTATATTTCGCGTCTTTCTCTCTAACTAGCTCTCTTCTACTTCTACTTGACATTTAGCTTGCAGTTTCGATAGGAGTTGCTAAGTACCTTGAAAATTTGTAAGTTGTTAACCGAATACAAAGTTAGGACCTGTATAAATAAAGTTTACTAGTACTTCGTGGAAAGTCTATTATACATACGCTTTTTTGGAATTCTTTGGAACATATGAATATCTGAGAATTTATCCGGATAAAATTGTCTGACATATAAAGTCTGTATTGAAGAAATTGA
Organism: Lipothrix lubbocki; assembly: GCA_034696945.1. Taxonomy (NCBI): domain Eukaryota; kingdom Metazoa; phylum Arthropoda; class Collembola; order Symphypleona; family Sminthuridae; genus Lipothrix; species Lipothrix lubbocki. The sequence goes on from JAQGAK010000105.1 coordinate 130,176, forward strand.
ATGACTTTTCTGGGATCTGAAAACTTTTTTTCTAAAAATAGAAGATTTTGAAAAAAGTATTATATAGTTCTATTAATTTTATGTTCCAGTGAGCTACACAATTTTTATGAATTTTGGATCATTCTATCTGTACTTATACGTATACAATACCTGTGTGCTTGCTTGCAACTAAAAGTAACTATATCTCTATATTATATATTTCTGATAATCAAAAGTACACTGCATCCCTTTCTTCGTGGTGCTAATATTATTATTGTTTGTATAAAACTGAAAGTTATTGTGATAAATTCGGTGGAGTGCTGTCTCTGAAGAGAACTTATTATTGTAAAAGGCTAGACGTGGAAAGTAACTTACATTCATTTGTGGTACCTTCACATATATGTACACAGTATAAATACTCTATATTGAGAGTACTATCTATCACTTGACTTCACTCTTGAAGCATTTCCTTGCTCTAGTAGTGTTCCGAGTTATTTGGGAGTGGAACACACAATTTTATTATCTTTTTCATCCCATTTTGTTCGCCTGTGGCAATTTTCGCGGAAAAGTCGTATAAAAGACATATTGCTGTATTGACACCTCCACTACTCGCTAAGGTTTAATTAACTTTCCATTTGTTACGGGAAGGAAGAGCGACGACAAAGCTGTTCTTCTAACTGGTGAATGAAATTTGTTATTACTCCTACTAAATTGCATGTGTAAGCATTGTCAGCTTGCTTGATTTTCAAAAGATTTCGTCTCCTTACCTATACATATGTAAGTATAAGTTATTTGTACTATATTGGATATGTGTGAAGAAGCCTTTCATAAGACATGTTGCTTCTATAGATACTTATAGAGTCAGTCATCTTTTCGGATTCGAAAGGGGTTACAAGGAAATCAAACTGTTTCTCCTTTCCCTTTTGCTCCTTTTTATAAATGGGATTTATTTGCGGGGTTAGGTTTATTTGATTCCGTTGAATTTGGAGAAAGTTTATCTATCTGTGGAAAAATTACTTGCGATTCTTCATCCAATCATCTGTATATAAGTACACACTGTTTGGCAGTTACTAAATTCAATAATGTCCGCGACAGTTATTGCTTTGAGTGGTTGGGCTTCTTGTCGATGTGTTCATGGTATTTGTTGGCTCTTATGAGGTTGATAAATGTTGCTTGGGGATGTTCCGCATTTTTTAGAAGTTATTAAGTTTTCTTTTCACTATAATACGCGATTCCTCGCCAGAAATTCCAGTAAGTATGGAATATATATAGGTAGGTTTTTTTATAAAGTCAGTGTTGTTAGTATAGCTCATAAATTTGCTCCCATGGAAAGAATTTCCAGAGTTAAGCATGATTACTACTAGTGTTGTTGCTATGTTGGTAAAGTGGAGAATGTTCCTAATGTAACTCTATTATTCCCAGAGTAAGTCTTTTTTATTGGAATTTCGTTTTTTATTACACTCTTACACTTATTTCCTCTTTCATCACATAAGTACATCGGCATATCTATAGTTAGATGTGTCTGTATCTATGTGTATTTTTACTGTATGACTATCTTGCTCATCTCATCTCTAAAAATCAATTTCTATCTTTACAATTCTGGGAAATATTCGTTTTAGAAAATACATGTGGAAGTATAGATAGCTAAGTATATGTAACTATAGATGTTGTATGTCATAATAAGGTATCTTATTGTTATTCCTTAGTATTTTGTTGGTTGGTAGGCTCGTCGTACTTGTGAAGCCTGCTATGGTAGTATTGAGTTGAGATGAACACATATATAGTCTTGAAATTCATCCTTTTACAATGTTAGATGTTGTTATTGAGCTTGTTGTGTACATTTCTTGTTGTACTTACGTAGATAACTCTTTACCTTCAGCATCCCAACATGCTTTCATGTTTGTCTGCGGGGTTGAACTCATTAATTTGAGCTCCTGGTGAAGGGATTCTGATTACAATGGATGCACACTGTGTGTGTTTTTAATTTTGGCATCCCCGTGCACATCTAGTCTAGTAGTTCATAATAATTTTTCACACGGTTCGACACGGTGCACAAACATGCTCTTGCGTAGCATAAATATTTGTTTTTTTACCATGTTTTGAGAAGTATTATATAGTGTTGTGATTCATTTTCATAATGTTTTGATGGAATAATTCAATTACCATTGTTGTCTTCCTGCCTCAAATCCTCAATATAGTTATAGTTGGTAGAGTCGGGTTTTGGCTCTTTGGTATAGGATATCTTACATGTAATATACATATGTGTCGTGTGTCGAAGTGCTCTTATGAAAGGTGAAGGTGGATATTAAATATTAAACAGTGTCTTTCAGTGAAGGAGGTTGAATATAAGATGCCACCTAATGAGCCGCCTGTATGCGTAATTGCATAATTTCCCTATAGATATGATTTTTTAAGATTGTTATTATTATGAAACGTCGGCTCTTCTTCGGTTGTTTTGGTTTGCCATTTAACTTGTTTGCTTGGTAGTATAGAGGGAAAATATAAACACTTGTGGTTCCTTTTCGGTTTAACGATCTAGTTTTTTTTAAGCTGTTCTCCCGAGTCTATAGTGAGTCTTCTTGAGGATGTTTTACTATTTTTCCGTAGGTGTTGAACGAGTCCATCGATCTATAATCCTGCATACTACTATGTATATTTGGCGTGAGATTGAAGCCAAAAATGTTTAGGTGTAGATATAAAAAAAATTATAGAGAAAAGGAAAAGAAAGAGAGCTAAGGAGAAGAGTCAAGAAAAATAAAGTTTGGATGGAACGTGTAGAAAAACAGAAAGAGAGGAAATATGAGAAGATTTGATTAGGTGTTTTTCTATGTTTTTGTGACGGGGAGAAGATCGATATTATATGAATATGTGTCTCATCTCTGCTTCCCCCGCCCCCACAGCTCTCTCGCTCTCTCTCTCACTCTCCCAAGTTTTTCACTCAAGGCTGTACCATGATAGAAAATAAAGTACTAATGGTAACTATTCAAACCACCCAGTCAGCATGGTAGACATTGTGGGGTTTCCATTAAATTTCTTTTCTTGTGTGTGGCTACACATGGAATACTTATATTTATTCTTTTGTATTTGTAATAGATAGTTTATAACGATCTACATATCTAGATACATGTATTATATGGAGATTCATGTGCACTTTATTTTCATCCACCCTTGATATTTCGTAGAAATAGGACGACGGAGACGGTAGTGTATAATAGTAGTAGTATAGTAGTGGTGGCAACAGAAAATTTGTATTTCTTGATCCACTTTATAAATTGGGCAGAACTGATCGTGAGTGTGGAAAGAGTATGTCTATTATATATCCGTGTAGTGGTTAGGATGAGGATATATAAATAAAGGAAATTACCTTTTGTAAACCTGAATTTTAGTTGGTATAAATGAAGAGCCGAAAATGTTACCTCTCCCTTCACTTCGTTTCCCCGTTGTACTACTTCTAGTACTACAACTATCTTCTACTACCCGATTGAAAATGTACATGGGGAAGGATGAAGTATGGTATTACTATTACTAATACATACTACATACATGAGATGTAGTATTGTCTGCTTCTTTTCCCTCTTTGAATCCCAGTTAATCCTCTTTGAAATCCGAATTTGATTGAATTTCTGTTTGAAATTGTCTTGCTGATATACTGCACACTTACAGTTTTACTAAATGTATTTATTGGTTCGTGGCATTTCGCGGTTTTCATATGTACTTTCTGTTATCTTTATGTCAACAGGATTGGACGAGCCATTTTCTTTATACTTTTACAAAAGTATCTATAGTTAGTTATACATATATGTACTATACTTGCGTTCATATTCGGTATCTGTATAGGTACATGAAAATGTTAAGGTCAACGGTTTGATGTGCGAATATTCTGACGTTTAGTTCTTAGGCTCTATATCTGCTTATAGTTTAGTAAGTTCAACCGCTGTTCTATAGCTATAGTGAGCTTCTATATTCTACATAGCTGTATAGTAAATAGTTCGCAAAATAAATATGTTTGCTATTTTCCTTGTGCACACACATCAATATTTGGAAGTACACTCAACGGCTATGGTATTATCAAAATAACTTTTCTTTTGCTGTTGAATTTTTCCTCTGAGTGAGTAGATGATTTTTGCTCCGTTGCCTCTCTACGTATATAGCCTATAGCATAGCGGGTTCGGTGTTTTTCTCGTGTGAGACCATTTGTCAGGCTTCTGTGGTGTGTGTTTGTGTGTGTGTGTTTGTGTTATTAGTCGGAATCCCGTTTTCAGTCATCTATTTACCTCTCCCTCCATAGTCTACGACAACAAGTCAGGATTGATTTAGATGAAATGAGTATGCACGTCAGTATGTTGGTATACGTTCCACAGCGGTGAACACACGAATGTCCCCGTATCTCTACATCTACCTCTTTTGTCTATACTACTGAAATTCCCAACGAGAACGAGTTTATGGTTAATTTTGAGAAAATTGAATTTTTTAGCGGTCTATTGGTTTAACACTATATTCGCAAATTCAGTTTTGCTAATGATGTTAACAGCCTTATTGCTTTCCTTTACGACCCTGTTTAGCTTTATTAATGTAGTCACTGTTGTTTTATGCGCCTGCAGCCATTAAATACACAAATTCCCTGTATATATTCATAATTTAATTTCAACGTTTTTGCATGGTATGGTATGTGGTGGAGGTCCACCAGTATAAGTGTATCTATACCTTTAAAAGTAAATGATTTATTCGTCCTTCCCATGTATATTTGTACTTATACCTTATACTTAGGTAATGCCGCACAGTTGATTGTTACTGTTTAGAGGCTTGAAATGTATTCAAATTTCCACCGAAGGCAAATGTCGTTATAATTTATTGGTTTTTGGTGTGGCCTCTGTTATATTTATGTATGTATCTATCTATCTAGAGTAGTAGAATATCAGACAGGAGACCAAATACGTCGTCTGCAGTGTTCAGTTATATAGAGACTTTCTTTACATATCTACCTATAACTATAAGTATAGATTCCAGGATTGTTATTATACAACGACCTATTTATTACTTATGGTTTTTTTTCTGACGGTATACAGTAGTAAAGTATATAGTCATGAATTAAATTTTTATTTTGGAATTTATTTTCTGCAAAAGGTATATAATTTTGCATCCCATTTATTATTTTGTTTAAAAAAAACAAGTGAAATGGGATTGGATCTATAGGGCGGTGAATACACCCGTGATGCTCGTTTCTATAATGATGATTTGTTTGTTATTTTTGCAGAGTGGAAATAATAAGAACAATAACGAAGATGTAAATAATAAAGCGCCACCACCTCCAGTACCAATCAATAAAATAAAGTATTCTGGACCGCCTTATTTGAAGAAGGACAAGAGGCAGAGCTCTTCCCGGTTCAACGTGTCGAAGAATAGAGAACTGAAGCAATTACCGCTCCTGAAAGGTAAGAAGATGAGTAGCTACATATAGGTATACTATATATGCATATAATAGTTATATGTATGTACATCCATTCATGTAAATGCTTGATTGGAACTCGTAATTATTAGCGCTCGCCGCCCGTCATTATTATTATACTTACGTTGTTATATTATTAGAACTTTGGGTTGAAAGGAAAATGGTTATGATCAATTTTATTGAATAGTTCTACACACTTGCATATACATTACATACACACATAGACGTTCAAATTAAGTTTTGCACATAATAAAGTATGTATAGGTAGTAGGTAGACTACTTGATTGAAGCCCTTTCCTGTAAGTATAGATATAGATGTAGGTATACATATAACACACGCACTCAAAACTTTACTGTTTTCCTTTCGTCGGGCAACTTTACAAGTGGCAATCACGGATCACATTTAATTAGAAGTGCTACATATATAAGTGTTTATAGGTATCTATCTATTGTAAAACAACGTAAACGGGTTCAACAATTCTGCGCTTTTGTCATTCGAAAGTTTGACTGTTGACATTATAAGTGGGACGTTCCATGTAGAAAAGCTAATCATTAGGTAATAATCTACTCGGAAATATTCTGTTTTGTGGACAGATTTCATTATTATGGCGTGGAATTGTTGACAATGCATTGTATTACCTAATAATTATACGATGAATCGCGAGAGTTGCCATATAGTCATGTTCTATCTATAAGTATGCTTACATGATTCTGTTGAAGTGGTTAAGAGTGGATATCTATGTGTAAGAATATAATTAATATAGTTTAATGAGTATATAAGATGTATCTCCGCGTCTCTCATTAATTCTTGAAGAGGCAGCGAAATTGAATTAATTCAGTTGTATCCTTAGAATCTGTTCAACATTGGAATGATTCATTTCCTGACTGAGATTGGAATCGTTCAGGAACTCGATTCTTGTTCCGTTCTCCGGAATAGTATGGTGACTGTGTTTTCTGTAATATAGTATAATATTGTATGTAGCTCTCCGTTCTCTGTATGACGTCAGGTTTATAATTCAAGGGGCTTTTTTGAGCATTAGTATATCTATACTATCTACTTATTATACATGCACTGTCATAAGTAGAGAGACACCGGTAAGCGGATTAGTTCCGAGTCGAATTTTGCTCTTTCTTTCTCCAATTCAGTCTCCACTATAATGGTTGTTCGTTTTGCTACCGGCAATGTATCTACCTTATCTATGTATGCTACTGCTACGTAAGCCATGAGACCTGCTTTGACGGTTTTCCCAAACTTGTAGTAGGTATACTCCTGTAAAAAGAGGCAATTCAAAATATTGTTAAGTGCATCAAATTAAAAACTTCAAATTTTCTTAATGGCATCCGTATAGCTACCACATTGCACTATGCCACAGTTATAAAAGCCTTTGCTTGTTTGTAAAGAGATTTAAAGTCTTTTGTGAAACTTTACACCCGAACACTTAAATTAAATTACTAATGTAAGGGTTGTCTTTTGGGGTGACTTGCGCAAATTTAGTTACACTCTAGTCTACGGATACGACTAGCTACTACTAGAATAGCATCTTAGTATTTACTGTGCGGTAACTTGCTGCATGTTTTTGTGAAATTGTTAAACTAGTAGAGAATACTTGAAATTAGTAGCTTGTTAAACTTTGTGAAACTTTTAGTACAAAATAATTGTCTTGATGTCTATACAAAGTTCACAAAATGCAAAATTAAAGTCACTTTATGAGAAATGTGTACTTATGATCTGCAGACGCTTGACAGACTTGGCAAGTAGGTTTTAGAGATATTCATATTTCAAAAGGAGTGGTATGTAAATGAATGTGTTGGAATTGTCCTGTTTAAGAAGCATCAAAACTTCTACGTTCAAAGTTACATTTATTTATCTATTTTTTGCATATTATGTTTTTCAAACAAGTATGGAATAAGGTTGTTGCATGAAATTATGTCATTTGTATGTGTGTGTGGTAATAGTTCGTAGAAATGAGTATTGATAAGATATTCCATCAAAAAACAGTAATATTACTCTTTTTCTACATGTTTGTGGGAGAGCGAGAGAAGGAGAGAGAGAGAAAAAGAAATGTTTAAAAGCTCCAATCCCCTCCAGTTATGTAGGTTTTTCTTCATCTCCTCTTCTTTAGCTTGAAAGATATTTAAGATTCTTTTTTATTTAGAAGCTGTTTCAGTGTTGTGCACAAAAGCGCAGACAAAGGAGAAATTGTGAAAAGTTATTTGAGAAGAAAGGAAGAGGAAAAAATCAATATCGGAATGAGAAACCTTTCTTTCTTTCTTCTTTCTTTCTTTATATGACGAAACACGTACATGCATCTATGTATGTATGGTGTAGGAATAAGGAAAAGGAAATTGCTCGGAAAAAATTTAAAGATTTAATCATGGGATTTTTTTTAGAAACCACTTGAGTATGAATGTAAATAGACATATAAGTATACTGATGTTTGAAATTTGTATCTATATAGAACAAGGAAAAGAATAAGATTGTTTAAAAATTTGAACCACTACTACTATGCAAATAGAATAAAATGATTTATTGACTTTTTGATTATATATTCTTTTGTACATTAGGATAAGTAGCTTATTTGGCTTAACTCTCCTTTTACCTCTTCTTATTGGCCGTAGATGCAGAGTCTCCGAGGTAGGTCAGAGCAAAGCTCAACCTCGCACTCTCAAAGATGGGAACTGTGGGTGAGAGCGAGCGCGCATTAAGTTGCCCTGTCTGTTGTCGGAAAAAAGCACTCTCTCTCCCTTGCATTTAAATGAGCGTGAGAGCTACTAGACAAATTGGCAAACTGCTTTCGTCAGAATTTCAATTTTCCACTCTCATCAGCTAGTATGTATGAGGGTGATTTCGGATGTTGTGTTGTTCAAAAATCGGAGCGTGTGAGAGTGAAAGGTTGCATATTCACTGGGACGACGACCGAAAAAAATGTTCATTTACCTATGTCTTTCACAGTCTCGTTGGCCTTGACATCTCTGAAATTGGTTCGACGGAGTTCAGACTTAATGAGGAAACATGTTAATGACCATATACTGTAGATTGGTATTGTGCTGGTAAGTTCAGTGTACACGTCACGTGCTGAACTTTAATGTTATTTCCTTGTTGTTACTGCTGGTTTACTGAAAGTAAGTAAGTATATAAGTATAAGGAAATTGCTGGAGAGACGACGGTGGTGGGGATTGCATGGCATGGTAGAGAGAGAGAGAGTGAGTGCAGCATAAAATTTGATGTGATTATGTGTCCTTTGTAGTAATAAACGTGTGTGTATAGCGGAAGATAACTTCTTCCCAACAATAAATTCTTGACGTAACTCTTGCAACTTACGTACCTATATACCCGAACTGATTTGTTGTGAGAGCCGGTGAAAAATGTCACATACTTATTTATTTTATACACATACATACATGGTGAACCACTTTGAACACGCTTTTTCCTTATGTATTTAATGTATATTACTGTATATAAACGCAGGATGTAAATTGCATAAATTTTTATATACTCGGGTCATGGACAGATCCATTTTATTTAGAAGGTTCTGAGGTAGCCTTTTTGACCCTGATTTATAGAATATTATACTTTTCTGTCAGTTACTCTACTCTTGATGGAATTAGCATATACTTCTACTATGTAACTATGTAGTGCATTAGGTTTTTTGAAGAAAAAATCAGTTGTAATAATAATAAGTACAGATACAGATAGTGAGAACCGTCATAAATCTGTAAATTCTGGTTTCCCTTCATAGGAATGCATGTCGTACGTGTGCTATGTCATGTCAGTGTGTGTCACTTATAGTCTGTAGTGTGGATATTATACTTAGTTTACAGTACACTGGTTGTTGTAAAAGTTGTCGTTGTCAAGCATCAAGGATGGAGGACATCGTAAAGTTTTATATGGAGAATGCAATAGTAGTTTAACGCTTTCCTTGAAAAATTCATCCTTTCCTATAAACTTATGTGTGTACTATATGTATGTTTGTAGCTCCTTCTTTGGCTACGCTACAATAGTATGGCGCATGTATGTAAATGCCACCTCTTCTCTTATTTGTCCTAGAGGTACATACACAGTATGACGGTCCATATAGTATAGTACATAAGTTCGATAACATCCGATGGCTATGAATCCATGTATTATGAATTGATGGTCTACGTGGTATGTATGTACTTGTATGTATTAAGTACACTTACATGGTAGTCCTATACTACTTGGAGCGAGCAAATTTTCGACCTGTCTATGTGGTGGTGATATATTGTCATATGGGAGATTTTGAACTCGTCCAAAACTCTTGAAAGGAGAAAAAAAATCGAAGGTTCGTTATGCGATTGCTGCAAGATGATTGCATACACCATAACTGATATTGACTGCCTTGTAGTGTGCTAGATAGAGCATTACTTACTTTTTTGTCAAAGGCTGGAAAGGTTAAAGGAAATGAGTCAATATTTACGTTTCGGGTTAGGTGGTGTTCCATTTCTACTACTATTTGGGAAGTTTACGTATGTCTGTGTCCTCAGCATATTGAGCATCGATGGAGGGGGACTTTGGATTGATCCATATATATGATTAAAATTAAATATACTTTTGTCGACCTTGGTTGCTTGCAAATCCTGTGCTGTTAGCTTCTTTAAATGTTTTCTTTAAATTTCTATACTTGCCTACTCCAATTAAATTTCCGTTTGACTTTAGTTTAGAGGACATACATAGCAGAGGACCTTTAGATTTGAGACTCTGTGGTTCGTCGGAGTTTCGGGATTGGCATTTCACTGAATCATGTGGTATTTCCCAGAGTATTATTCATATGCCTTTATGTAATAAGTTGGTGCTTCTGCACAACGCAAATCCAATGTACCTATATGTATGTATGTATAAGTATACGACAAAAGATTTCTTCGCCAAGGAGTGAAATTGTATAATTAAGCACTTCAGCTTTAGCGTGCGAATGTGCCATAATTTAAATGAGTGTCCGCAATTACGAAGCACTCACTCAACCATATGTCGCTATTTATACAGTGTAATAAGGGTGTACGAGAAAATAGTGGACGACGTGTATGAATTCGCAGTGGAAAGAGCTACAGGCCACCCCGTGCCAATTACTGTAAATATATTTTATTTGTTCTTGTGCTATTATTGCTCCTTTTCAATATTCATATGCAGTAATACTAATTGCTTATATGTATGTATAGGAGTTTTTTTTTGACGAAAGAAACTCCTGTCAAGTGACACAGACTATCTATATGGAATTATTAAAAGAAACTGTATATATTTCGATGGGGTTTCTCCAGGCAAAATTTGCACAGTAGTAGTAATTATTTAAATATTGTCATCCGTGATCAGTATTTGTCATGCTAATGCTCTAATCATCTAAAAATTAAACGTCGTAGTTAAAACGAGTAAAATTTGTTTCGTGGAATTTTGTAATAATAATAGATACTCTTAAATATATGTAGATATATGTATGGTAAAATCCTTTACTTTTGCTTTGTTCAATTTACATTCGATCTTAATAAAAGCGTTTAAAGTATTTTGCATTGGGAGTCAGCTCGTGGGCTTAATTGCTTAAAATATGTTGTTAATTAATAATTATATTGCAGTATACCTGCATATTTCAAACTGCAACTACTGTGATGAATCTACTTAGGTATGTATTAAGTAGTCTGTGTGTGTATGTAGAAGGTAATATGAGTAGACCTATATTAGTCGTCTGTTCTGCATGCATGAGTTTGTGTTCCGGAAACGAATAGTTTTTTAATTCCTTGAACAGAAAGTACTACTACTACGGCAAGACGCAGTATTGATTTTTAAACGTGACAAAAGCTATATTTCCATTACATGTGTTATGCCGTCAAATACAAGTTATGCCGTGTATTATAAGCTTTGTGTATTCTCACCACGTCTGACTCTCTGGAAGTGGAGATTGAACTAGTACATGTATGTATGTGTGTGAGCTGCTGGAATGTGCGAAAGAAGATATCGCAGTCTAAAATGGACAGACTTGAGTGAAAATATTATTTCCGAACATGATATGCAGACGCATTCAGGCTGAAAGAGTGCTAATATTATCATCACAAACATATGAAATTTAAATTTTAATAGACGTAAATATGATTGTATGTAGTATACTGATTCTGTGTATCTATATAGTATACTCATACTCGTCGTATATGTATAAAGTGTTTACACAGTATTCTTATTATTATTCGTGATAGTGTACATGTTTAACCAAGCTATTATTGATTAGTATTCATACTATTCATACATAAGTACATAACGGAGAATCTCGTGTGCGCCATTCTTTTGTGACGCTTGTCCCTTTTCATTCCCTCATATTTATTGCACACATTATAAATATCGATAATATTTTAATATTTCAATTACCCAGAGTACCTACTACCTACATTTTTTACATACATAATTACATGTAGTAAGTTCTCGCGAGCGGAACTCATGAATACCTAATTTTTATGCAACCTAGCCTAACAGGTCGGCAATGGAATTGTTGAGGGTTGTATAGTTTCAAAGAGGTTGCATATTTTTGGTGAAGTTTCCTCATTCCTTTGGTTTTGGCCGTATCAAGTGTTATTTTCTCAGCTAACCTATACCTGATTATATGATGGATAATCACAAAAGAGATATACATATACCTGGTATTATAATAAAACAACTGGGTATGTATTTCATGTGTATTATATAGATAGCTGTAAGTATCTATATATGGTATCCTCAGGTAGGTAGGTATATGTAAATATTAAAAGTTGTTGAGATTCGGCATGTTTTGATACAAAAATCATCGAAAAGTTTCGGTAGCATGATACTTTCATTAGTAGCTCAGGTTTCATAATGTGTTTGATGTATTGTCAGCATACTTATATGTATTTAAGTCTATGTATATGGAAAAAAGAAATTACAATGGGTGTTTTTCTTTCATTACTATAGTTCTAGCATGTGGAACTATCCAAAATTGAAACTTTTCTCTCATGAAAGCTCCAATAATAATTTGTGCTCGTTACAATAAAGAAACTTTTTTTCGTTTTTGTTGCCTAATTTTAATTAATTATTATGTTTCGTCCATTCAATTTTTTTCTAATATTAAAGGTTAAAATTATAAATAGAATCTTCATTACAAAGGATTGGGAAAGTATTTTAATATCCGTGCAGGTTTTGGTGAAAACTCTTTATATTTCTCCACGAATACATACGTAAAAATTCTATGGACATTGTGGGGAAAATAAGCGGAATGTACTAAAAGTTGTAAAAATACTAAAAGTTAGCAAGGGTTTTAGCAGCAAGTTAATTCAGCTGTTCTTATTCGTCGTGTTATGTGTTTCGTCATCACAAAAGATAGGGTTTTCTCTAATTTGTGTCCGATTACTTGTCGTATGCCATGCCCATCAAACGTGATAATGATTTTTACCTCGAGTTCATTAGCTCAAATGGCTGATTGTGAACATGTGCGGATTGTGTTTATCGGTGAATTAATCGAAATTGATTTATGCTGTTGAAAACCTATATATGGTTTTTACTTTACTACCTCAAGTGTTTACCAGGTCCTGTTGAAAGCTGTCATGTGAATGAATTGAATTAATGTTTTATATACTTATTATATATCGAGCATAAGTGTCAAACCACGAGAATTTCTGTTTTGTCAGTTTGTAAGTCCGAACTGCGGGTTGCCGGTCGAACAGTTGAATTTGGTCAGAATTGGATTGCGCTTCCAGTTGAGGATTATTCCTAAATGTGTGTGTGTGTGTTAATAATTACACAATAGGCTTTAATAAGTACATCCATATCATTTTTAGTGGTGGAGTATTCAATTAAAATTTTAGCTTGTGTTTATAACTGTTTGTGAATAAGTAGATACTAAAAAAAAAGTGAATATGTAAATGTTGTTCGAGCTGTTGAAGTGTGAGAGATCGAAGTAACGAAACCAACAAAGCTGTAGACAAAAATTTTATGATGTACTAGTAGTGAGTGTTGTGTTATGGATCAGTTCCATTTTGATGTAGTGTGTGTGTGCACATGACATTTTCAATTCAAACAGACATAGTATCATGTTTACGAATTCTTCCCGTTTATTTCTGGCCTAGCTTACATACATATGTGTATGTACCTCATAAAATATGCTTTTGGAATCTCTAGGTGCATAATGTGCATAGCTACTACTTAGTGCATAGACACATGCATAGTTTACATGTGCTGACAAATGTTCATAACTTCATCCTGCCTTGTCACTTGCAGTATATGGAATGTTTATTTGTTTTTTTCCCCGTACCTTCATCGGGAGTCTGTCTATGGGTAAAATTGTTTAATATAAATGATCGTGCATTTTCCGCGTCATCTACAGTGTTTACAAAGTTTTTTAGTGCGAGAAGTGAATAATTCTCTTTCTAATGTTATGTGTATAGTAATTTGTAGTATTATCAAGTAGTAGTAGTAATGAAGGACATATAGTATGTATCGAGAGTGTAAAAGAAGTAGCCCTTTAGCTCAAAAGAAATCGACTCGTATTTCGGAAATGTTTTTTTAAATGATTGAATTAGCATTTTCTTGCTAGAACAACAAGGGTGGAGTTGACTTGATGTTATTGTGTGGAACGTACTATATAGGTATACCTATGTGTGGAACTGAACTCACGAGTGCAATTACGTTTATCCGTGTGTGTGTGTGTGTACTACTAGAGTACATTGGGTAAATTCTTTTACGCTATAGCATGTGTGTCTATATTAGATGAGGGTTGTAGTATAGATGTTACGTTTAATGGTCCAAAGGGATTTATCCAGTTCAAACCAAGTTCAGAGTTGCTAATTATATGCAGGTGCTCTCGCCGACTATTTAGAAGTTTTGAATCTTTGTTTCTTTCCTTGTCATCATCGTCAGTAGCCTTTCGGTTCAGGATTGGTTAGGATTACAACTTACAATACAATTGAATTCCAACGTACAGAAATTACAGTGGGCAGACGACATTCATTTTATTGAATAAGCTTAACTGTATCTTATAGTTTTAGTTGTTATTGTTGTCATCGGTGACGATGTATACGAATATATACTAATTTATATATCCGCTTATGCATACGGACATCGATCTATTGTTGTTACATTTTACATCATCACATTACGGTCATCAAAGACAGTTCAAGTGGTCAAGTGTGGAGATTATTATTACTAATAATAATAATTGAAAGTTGACTGTTTTTGTGTGAGCAGTTGAAAACCCCAGCAGGATTGTGTATATCTTTTTAATGTGGTAGCAGCAGCAGCAGCATGTATTATTTGGAAGATAGATACTGGTTACTAGGACCCACGACAGTGTCTTCTGGGGGATTACGAGATGAAGAGTCCTCATCATCTGTTGTAGAGACGAGTTGGAAGTACGCTCAGTGGATCCCGATTTTTGTTCCAAATCATTTTAATACTGCTGAGGGCTGCAATTTCTACTTGAATGAAAACTTTTTGTATGGGAAATGTCAGGATCAGAGTGAGATTCTGAATAAAAATAATGTGGAGGTCCGGAGGGAACAGGACTGTAAGACTACTACTACTACTACTGCTAGGAGTAGTGGATTCGACGTGTGTAATAATCAGTCTTGTTTGCCAACCAGCTGTAATAAAAATGTAAATGACAATTCGGGTCGCATTGGAACAAGAGAAGACGACTCCAGAAGGCTACTAACTAATAGGAAAGGATGGAATGGTTCCAATTTGCATGCACAACAAAATTGGTGGCAGAGACCTTCTGCAAACATTATCTCTCCTGCGACGAATCCAAAGAATGGTCTCTACTATTTCTGGAAACCTCCGATGACTCTACTGGAAGCTCACTTTTGTAAATGAGTCTAATTAATATGCATTCACTGTGATGCAGATATTTATAAATACACATTATTAATTGATTGAAAGGTTGATATGGAAGTCATAATATGATGGGTGTGTTCCAAACTTTCCGAAATAATGGAAAGTGAGGACCTTGAAGAGGTGGAATAAAATTATTTTGCGCGTTATTATTATTGTTCCTTGGTGACGTACGGGAATAGTAGATTTATGTATAAGAATACCTAAATGCGATATTCATTTTACCAAAAGTTACGTATAGATACTTTATATAGGCAAAAACGAGTATTGTTTGTATATTTGCAAATGTTTTAGTTGAGTCAATATTATTAGTATCCATCCATAGTGTTGTGGACGTTGCAAATTTCAGTACTATAATAATAGGATATTAGTTGACGTAAATATAGGTTCTTGTGTAAGTCACATACTGAAACAATGATAAGTAATATTTACAGTAATAGTAATGAAGAAATTTGTTTGATTACTCGCAGATGCGCCGGCGGCGGAAAGGGAAGAGCTTTTTGTGCAAAAGCTCCGACAATGTTGCGTCCTGTTTGACTTCGTGGCGGACCCGTTGTCAGACATTAAGTACAAGGAGGTCAAGCGATGTGCTTTACATGAGATGGTCGAGTACATCACCACTCAACGTGGTGTCCTCACGGAGCCCATTTACCCAGAAGCCGTTAATATGGTACTTTCACGTTTCTCTTGCATGCTCCACATTAGTATAATGCATCTGTATAGTCCACGTCCAGACATGTACCTTATCCGATATAATTTTACTCTTTCAGTAGTATTTAGCCTTTGAGCCATGTATACAATGTTGCTACTAATTCGTTATGATATGATCATTAAGAGATACGGAAAAGTTTAAAAGCATCTTTGAATCGAGGAAAGTTTTCAAAAAATAGTTTGTTTTCAAAACATCATTTGTTGTTTGTGTACTATACTAACTTATAGTACCTTGCTTTCTTATCATTTGTGCTAAGTAATTACTTATTATACGTATATGTATATGATTAGCATTATGTTGGCACTGGCATGCTGCTCAGAGTATAACAGAGGTAAACGATATCTATGTGTGTAGGAGTAACTTTGCTTAAGTCAAGGATCAATTTAATAATGGATTAGCTGAGCAGCAGTCTTCGTGTTATGGCCTGAAGGTTTCCGAGTTTTTGGAAAATTGGCACGGCTGAGTGAGTCGGAGGGGTAGTGAGCTGGAGCTTAACCAGAGGAGAAAAAAAACGTTATGGAATGGCAATGATAAAGCTCGTCTTTGATCTTTTGATTCTAGTTCGCCGTCAATTTGTTCCGAACGCTCCCACCCTCTTCAAATCCCAACGGAGCCGAATTCGATCCCGAAGAGGATGAACCAACACTTGAGGCGGCTTGGCCCCACTTACAATTAGTCTACGACTTCTTTCTTAGGTATTAACAGCTTATAAAATGAACTATAATAGTGTATGTAATTACTCCATGTGTATGTATGTATGTATGTATGTATTTGAGCATGTTGTCTTTCTTCCTACCACTAAAATATTATCAGCTCTCCATATGGCAGACAATGACCGATTTCACCACTGTCTCCTTTCCTACCTAATTCCTCTTTGTTTAAACAAAAACGTTGTGCTTTCTGAGAAATTAATTGGAGGAATCCATGACGACTATGAAAGTGTATGCTGGTTCGAATTTGCTTTAGCTGTGACGCTGGAGAGTAAACGAGCGAACACAGCTCACTTGTTAATTGGATCAGTACTGCTCCAGCCTGCCTATTTCATTTGGGAGCTGAAACCCAAAGTGGTTCAGTTCTTCTCCTGCTTCAATATTCCTCCTTCATCCAAACTTCCCCGGTTCATTAGTAATAGTTGACTTTCCAGTAATTCAACCTTTTTGATTAATTGTATCATGTACATGTATGTATTTATATGTTGTGAATGTGTAGTTGTAGTTATACGAATACTGTCGAAATATTCGTTACATTGTATGCAATGTCTTTTATGTTTAAGTGTAATATTTTCTTTTTAAATTTATTCGCAGGTTTCTCGAGTCTCCTGACTTTCAACCCAGTATTGCCAAAAAATATATCGACCAAAAGTTTGTTCTTCAGGTAGGTTTTTCCACAATGTTAATATTGTAAGAAGCTTGAGAAAGATGTTTATCTAAGTTTATATATGTGCATATAAATGTACTGTGGAATGTAGAGCAGGGATACAAATGGGTCCGGGATGGATTCAAAATAGCTTCTTTGCAAGCGTGTAATGAAAATGTGTCTTCATTTATTTGCAGTTATTGGATTTATTTGACTCGGAGGACCCCAGAGAACGAGACTTTCTTAAAACGACTCTTCATCGTATTTACGGAAAGTTTCTCAATCTTCGGGCCTACATTAGGAAGCAGATTAATAACATCTTCTATCGGTTCATTTACGAAACAGAACATCACAACGGCATTGCGGAGTTGTTGGAAATACTAGGAAGGTATGTGTCGCTCGTAAAGTGGTTTCCTGGAACTTGTTCGTTTCAAAATCGATGCCTATATCAGAATAAATTAATTACAATAACATGAACTGCTGTGTTTTGGAGATGTAATTTTTTATATTTTTTTAATTTTATAGTATAATTAACGGGTTTGCACTTCCCTTGAAAGAAGAACATAAGACGTTTCTGTTGAAAGTGCTGCTACCGCTGCATAAAGTGAAGAGTCTCTCCGTCTATCACCCTCAGTTGGCTTACTGCGTAGTTCAATTTCTTGAGAAAGATCCTTCCCTTACTGAACCTGTCATATTGGCACTCTTAAAGTTTTGGCCCAAAACGCATTCACCTAAAGAGGTAATGGGCAAGCTTGTTTGTTCAACTGTAAAAGCTGATAATAAATAGAAGTTCATATATGTAATGTTGTTGTTTTTATTTTAGGTAATGTTCCTTAATGAGCTAGAAGAAATCCTAGATGTGATCGAACCAGCTGAATTTCGAAAAGTGATGAAGCCTTTATTTAAACAACTAGCCAGATGTGTATCATCGCCACATTTTCAGGTACGTTTTAGTTTGCTTTCGGGATCTGTCTTTGAGCAGTTTACTCAGAGGTTTTATTTAGAGAAATTCCTGTTAACCAATTCATTTGATTGTTTGTTGTGCAGGTGGCTGAACGAGCTCTTTATTATTGGAATAATGAGTATATCATGTCTTTGATCAGTGATAACGCAGCTGAAATCCTTCCTATTATGTTTCCCTCTTTGTATCGAAATTCTAAAACTCACTGGAACAAGTAAGTGAAGCCAATAATACAGTGTACTATGTAGTGGAGTTATTTGCAAACATAATGAAATGTTTCGTATGAATGTTGCAGAACTATTCATGGATTGATCTACAATGCCTTGAAATTATTTATGGAGATCAATCAAAAGTTGTTCGATGAATGCACCCAAAATTACAAACTCCAGAGGCAAAAAGAAAAAGAGTTATTTTTGAAACGGGATAATATTTGGTCCAAGATCGAAGAGGTCGCATCCGCTAATCCTAATTATTCCCGTGTTCCAAAATCGGATTCACAAAGTTATACACCACCCGGCAATGAAGAAGTTGCTGATATTAATGATATAATTTCCTACGAAAAGATGAAAGCTACGCCAAATGAGGTATGACGCCCATAAAGGATTTGTTGAGTATTGTAATTCATATCTTTAACTTGTGCTCGATTGAACTGATTACTCTATTCGTTATACCTAGGACAAACCGAAAAATAAGGATAAGCCATTATTACGTCGCAAATCAGAGCTTCCTCATGATACCTACACCCTGAAAGCTTTGAATGATCATAAGAGAGCCGATGAATACTTGGCTACCCCACCTGACGTAAACAAGTGCTAATTTTGGAGTGCTTTGTGATGGTACACCGTCAACGAAAACGAAAGCGGAGAAAAATGAATACTATAGCGAATTTAAATAAGACGAGGCAGTTTTTGACTCCTCACTATAATTGCGATAATTAACTGTGAACATGCAGGCTTTTGCATGCCTAAATTTTGTGAATTCTACATAACTATTCCTCTTTTTGTTTTGCATGATTGATACACATTTAGGAAATGAACGTCTGCTGAACTTTAGTGTGCACACCTCTAACTAAGGTATGGTGTATGTACAAGTAGTGCTGAAGCATAAAAGATTTGTTTTTCCTACTTCGATTTGGAAATAAAACTGGGCCTCTTTAGTTTTTTTGTCTACCAGTTCTAAATATTCATATTATATTATATTCATTGTATCACTTGACATGAAACAACCAATACCAGTTGTTAGTTATATTATATTGTACGTAGTCTCCAGGGCCAGAGAAATTATTTTCTCACAATGTATCTCGTATTTATTATATCAATACTAATGTAATCATTTTCGTTAGCTTACTCGTTACTTTAACTGAAGAATAATAATGCGGCTGTTAACGATATACATACAAGATTTTTCAGCAAGTAGTATTCTTTAAGTCAATCTTCTTATATAGACCTCCCGGTTACCGTAATTGTAAGTATACTTACTGTGGTATTTGCTACTAATTGTATTGTTCCACGAACTTAGTTCGAATGTAATCATAATAAACAATCCGATTTATCGTCAAACACAGTTCAGCACTATCAATCGGCTCAGTGTCTTGCTTTGCGGATTATCCTGATTTAGGTAGGCGTTTGTCTGGAAATCATACTTATATATACCTAAAGTAGCTTTCGTTGTAGCGAATGTAGAAAAGAAACTGGATATTACCTGCTCTAAAAATATGTGAGGTATGTATATGGTCATATATGAGTTGCACGTTGCAAGTTCTAAATAGTTGTATTTACGGAAGCTGAGTAAATAACAGTAGACGCCTCGTATTTTTGTTTATAAACGATTTTCAGCCATTTTTAGCGAATTACATATGTGATTTTCAAGAAATACTATTAGTAGTAGTAGTATACAAGAACCATCAAATGGCATTCAGACGTCAATTTGTCAAACTTAGTTTGATAGTAGAAAACTTAGCTGTAACGATTGGAGATATTAATGACAATCATTCAGTATTCCAGGGACATTAGCAAGAGTCGTCCATCGCCACTAGCAGCTTATTAAACTTAAGTGGTCCTAACAAATGGAAAGTGGTTGGGCATGACATGGTTGGCATGTGATGTCTTTTTGCTCAGGCAGTTGTTACGATTACTACAACCTCAACGCACCGTTTCTTTTTCTCTGTGGATATATGCAAATCAAAATTCCTGTATTTTTGGATTTTCAACGAGGGTATTCAATAGGAGATTGTATGTTGTAAAATTATAACATAATTGTAATCCAATCAATTTAGTGAGTGAATGCCAATCGGGGAAAATTAAAGGGTAGTTCTCAACAAGTTGGTACTAATGTAACTTGCAGCATATCGCAAACTAAATATACATTCCAAGTCTGTTATATATTATAATTGTTACCTTACGAAATCTTATTGACTTGTAACATTTACTTAAATCAGATTTGCTCATGCAAAAGTTATTTGTATTTGTGTTAATATTTAACGCCTTTCAATCATGGGTTCTGTGATCCCTGAATTATTAAAATCAGTTTAGCCAGTTAATCTGCAACTTTCACATGATGTGAGTCTATTCTATGTATGTATATTTAGTTTAGGCCCAGTATTGACGTTATGACTTTGTGTATTACCAGGCAGTACTATTAGTGTACTAACAGTGCCCCTGTGGTTTAATGTTTACTGAATCCGAGATTTTTCACTCTACTGCAATTGTCACAGGTTCATGTATAGTAGTTGTATGTATTTGCTGATTGAACAAATAATCACACGGCATTCAAAATATCAAATATATGCATTACATTATTTAGACATTATGTATGATGATAGGATTAATGCGTTAATTACTAGCACTTCCACAATCTAAGTTATTGCGCGCGATGTTGTTGGTCGGTTTCTTTCTGGATATCATAAATGAAGTTACAGTTATAATATAGAACCACTTGCATTTAAGTTGAACTTGTATGTATACACAGTGTGTCGTCGTCTACTTGCTTGAATTTTAATATGAATGGGCACGCATGGTAAAATCAGCGATGTTTGTCAATTTGCACATGAATTGAAGAATTCGTAAGGAACTAATTATTAATGATTAAAAATGAAGAAACTGTTGAATCGGATACAAAATGTTAGGCTATATGACGTTGATTTGTTAAGTTTGCTATAATTTTGCTGCGTCATTATGTAAGTACGATAGATATGTCATGTAGAATATTACATAATGATACATATAAACATTAATATATTTGTTCAGTGAACATTGAAGTGCGATGTGTAGACAAAGTGTTTAGAAGTTTGTTACAATTAAAACAATGAATATTTACATGTATATAATATTAAATCAGGCCTGTAGAGCAGCATTTTAGGATATTTTCCATGAAAGTAAATGTATATAGTAGGAAGTTAATCACAGTGTGGTAATCACTTGGTTCAATTATTATTATGTAAGGCCGTGTTGTTCTCGCGGTATTTAAGAATATATCTAATAACCGTATGAATTTTTATTCACTAAAAGTACGTTAGTGTAATAACTTTTCGTACCAAATTAATACTATATACTTGGAGTGTGTACCTTCTTTAACACAAATTGTTGAACATGTAAAAGAAACAGAAACATTCAAAGTAACCAAGAACAAACTTTCAAACGAGACATGTTGCAAACAGAGGAGAAAAGAAATAAACAATGCAAAAGAACATATGAATTCCGGTGTGCTTGTGACAAATTCTTGTTTTCGTTAAGGTATAGACGTGTGTCTCTGTGAAAGTAAATATATACATATATAAAAGTCTATAACAAGGAAATATTACCCATTATTGATGTTTGATTGTGTACATAAGTGATACAGACTGAAAAGCAAGAATGATTATGAGATCAATAAAAGTTGACTCAAATTTTATCGTTCAACAAATTTATTCCAGGGAGTCATAAATCCTGGTAAAATCATGCACCTTCTGTAAACAGAACTCATAAAAATAAAAGGCTTTAAATTAATATCTTAAAAATTGTCAGCAAATAACAAAATCCTATTAGGTCTCTATTTGTAGACTAGAACTTCTTAAAAATGCTTAGCTTTTCTTGGACTTTTCGCTTTTGAAACTGATTCACTCCGTTTCACTAAAACCATCCAGCCCAAATAAATGCTGTAAAACACATCAACGAGGAACAAGACTAGACAAGAAGAGAGTAAGCAAGGTGTGGGCCACCTCTGCCATGGACGATCCCAATCTAAAGGAATGACAACTGCTCCGGACCAGCCACCCATCACAACTAACAAGAATCTCCACTTGGCGCGGGCAAGAGTTGAGTTCTCAAACTTCCAAGAACTGAAATCATTTACATTTTCAGCTCTAATAATTATCATTTATTTTACTTCATCATTGTTACTTCCGACGCTCTAACGATAATTCGAGCATTACTATAAAAGTAAAAATTGAGACACTCTTTTAATACCTAATGTACATCAACTCTTGAAGAATCGAGGCTGGACGAATGACAAGAGTCAATGGAAAGTATAGCCATGAGATCAATATAAAGCTGAATTCCAAGGTTGGCACCCATTTTCTACAAAAATTAAATATACCCAAGTAAAATATAATTCCGTGCATTCCAAATGTATTCCATAATATTCTTGTACAGCGATAGCCCAAACTAATTTCTGTTTAAGCTTAACTGGATCCACACGATTGAAATAATTGAAGATATTTCACATACTCAATAAATGGAGCTCCAAAGAATACAAACATAATATGTCCTATAAGAACTGCACCCAGGAAGTTGAACAGGCCTTTGATGATATCTGCCAACTGAAATTCGATTAAGAATACAAAAATCGTTAGAACAAATTGCATTATAAAAACAACCAACTACGCTTGTTGAACATTTATTTACGATAATTTTTTGCATTAATACCTTCGTACAAACAGCAATGATCCTACTCTTCCAGAAGGAACCCTCATAAGTGGAACTGACACTGTCCTTTTTGGACACGGGAAGATTCCCTCGAGTACTGGAATACCCAGCATTGCTATCAATGATGTAATTCGACGGATAGCAAAATGAGGATAGTAAGACTTTAAGTAGCTCCGTTAGTAAAATTGTAGCTATTATTTTATGGGGAATAACTTGCTTATACACAATTCCACGTAAAGAATTGGAATACACAATTAATAGTATTACTAGATTTATGACAGATGACAAACTATACAATAAATCTCTCTTTACTTCCGCAGTCTTCATATTTTTCTTCTTCTTTGTAATGAATCTTTAAAGTTATAATAATATAATTACATTATTAAATAAACAACCCAGTTCGTGTCTACAAACATTCAATAAAAAACAAGTTCACAATTTTACAGGAAAAATTATACTTTCAAATTATTTTTCACGGCATGTTGGCGAAAACCCCCTAATTATTAATGTTTGTAATAAATTATTATTGATAAATTATTTATGACCTCATAAACATGTCAAGTGATGTTAAATAAATGTTGTTGTTGCAATTTGTAATATAATTGTAGTTTGTTATTGTTGTCAGATCGGAAACGAATTAAATAAATAAATCCAAGAGCAGGTCGGAAATTCCGCCAACAGTGCTTAGAGATTTAAGCGCAGCTTTTAGCTTTGTGCTTGTGCAACATAATTTGCGGATGGGCAAATTAAGAACATGGATTTTTAAAGCGAAGCGTATTCAGTAATTTCAGACTTTTTCGGAGAGCCCAGAACCATACCATTTTAGATAAACCCGAAAATAGCTAAAACTAATAGTTTGCATCCAAATAGACCCATTTATGCGCAAAGCTGATTTGTTTTCAATGTCCATGTATTTAAATGGGAGCACCAAATGCTTTCCGGGGATTTGCAGATAGGGAAAAAACCACTTGAC